>WAAE01026294.1:0-49919 GCA_013400495.1 Nicator chloris
AGTACCAGAGACTCAATTTCCCCTATGCTAATATTTTGTAGGTTTCAGTTTGGACTAGCTTTCTTCCATTCCTGTTGATTGAACAGCATGAGATGTGGAGCTGGGGTATGTCCTCCAGCTGAGCACAAGGAAGGACCCAAGAAGCACATGGTGAGACGTGCTCCAAGATGAACCAAAGTGTGGTAATTGGAGCAGATCCACTCCAAAAGCCTCATCCAGAATAAAGGAGCAGTAAAGACACACCCAGGGAATTAAGCCCTACCCAGCAGCCCCAGCATATGAGGCAGATTTAATTAGCCCTGTTCCACAGGTGGCAGATGGAGGTACAGAAGATTTACATGAAAAGGAAGTGGCAGAACCATGACAAAGCTGAATAATTTGCTGTCCAGAGACACTGGGCACTGTGGGACACTATGTCTGCTGCAAATTGACAGGACACAGTACTGGAGTAGTGAACTAATGCAGATAATTCTTATCAAAAAACCCAAAACACAAACAGAAATTAGAGGATCTGGCTTGATTAAATTACCTGTGATTAACCTTGTTCAACCAAAAGTTAGTGATAAGGAGGATAACAATTAGATTGGCTGTGATGACTAGCAACTTAGAAATGGACCATGAGGCACAAATTTAAGTGAGAAACATGAGGGCAAAAGAAACTGCAGTACCTGACTTGTCACTGTCAGATGTAGCGCATTCCCTCGGTCACTGGATGAAGAAAATGTCACCCCACTTGACATACCATCCATCTCCATCACGGCTTCCCTCAGGAATAGCTAATTCAACACCAGAGCATCTCAGGGGATTCACAGAAACCAATTATTAGCACTCCACTACCATATAAATGTGAATGTTATTTCAAGCAACAGTAAGAGCTACTAATGTCTTATTTTGTATGATGCATTCTGAGGTTATCATATACAGCAAAGCTTGCCATTGCTATTTTTGTATGTTTTCCTGCTATTTAACATCTGATAAAACAGCTATCCAGACTGGCTATGATATCAGCTAGATATTTAATTATTATGTGGCTGTACTGGAGAGAGATGCCAGAAAATATAGATACCCCAGATGTGCTAGTGTTGGTTTTGGGCTTAGCACACATATTTTACCAGTGAAGAAGTTTCATAACTATATTAAAGATATCATTTTGGAGGACTCTAAACCAACAAGTTACCACAAAATCACTGGGCACAGAGAATGATTTAATTCATTGGTAAACTCATGAGAAGGTAAAAGAGGCCTCAGATATTGCTCTTATTTGCAGCAGAAGGCAACAGTAAGGATTTGTCCTGAGATGGGGCCTCAACTATAATGTCCTCAAACCAGTCATTCAAATGTAAAAATATCTGTAAATGAAGAACCATGCCTTTATCTCCTCTTCAAGAACCCAAATGTACAGCAGGTAGAGGATTCCTTTAAATTTTTCACAAAGGAACTTTTTCTTATCTCTCCTAAGTGATTTTATAACAAAGAAGCCTTGAATACTGCAACTCTTTTTTATTTTCTGTAAGTGTACATTTTAAATTATTTGATTATTATATTAAGACAGTTGGATATGAGAAATATTTTTTGGCAGATATTTTGTAAGTGCCCTTTAAAGTACTAGCATGTAATACTTGTCAAAAAGTTGAGTCTATTGCTGAGCTATGCAAAAAACCTGGTTCAGGTTCCTCTCTCTCAATATTCATTTATGTCTGCTGGACTCTTCAACAGGAACAGGAGATGAAATTGTTTCAAAAGTTGCATCAGCTCTGCTCAAAGGGTCAAATGGAATGTCCTGCCACCACAGTTGGATGCGCTGCAATTCCCTCTGGAAATTCTGTTACTTCCCTTCATCTCAGCAGCCAAGATCCAGAGCATGATTCTGTCAAATCAGAAGTATGCAAGGCAACAAAACATGAAGATGTACCAAGATGCTGCCTTTGCAGAAGAATAAATAAGTCTTTTCCTGTCTGATATGTCTCAAATTTTCATTCATTCCTGTTAGCACATTCCTTTGGGAGACATTTCCTTTGAAAGATTTTGGTAGAGCACCTAATGAACTACAATAAATTCTGCTTAAATGGTAGTTCTCATAACTGGAGAAAGGTAAGTTGCTAAAGAGGCAGAACCTTATCACAAAGACTAAGAACACATCCCATGATGTTTTAGAGGATGGAAATTGAATTGTTTCAAGGTTGCCATAGAAAAGCTTCCAGCAGTGCCATTTTCCTTTTACTCTGTTCGCAGTTCATGTTTCTGTAGATCGGTAAATGTGGCTGAAAGAAGTTGAGATTATGGAAGCCAGCAGTGTTTGTCATCTTCAGACTCCCATTTCTCTCTCCTCCTCTGGCAATTGCACAACCCATTCAAGAGTCAACTTGGCATCATAAATAGTGGCAGGCTGCATGCACAGCTATACTGTGCCTTTGTGAATAACAATTTCTCATTCCAGCAAAGTTTAAATCCAGAATGTTTTCTCTAATTAGCTATACTTTGTAGCTAACAAGATCATAAAGCTGTTCTTTTAGTACATTTCTTCCTGTTGCTTTAATTTATTTTTTTTTTTATCCTGGAGAATTAAACAGCTGACTCATACTATATTTGCTTATGGAGAGACTTTAGTTGTTGCTTTTAAGAACTTTAAATTACTTAAACTCTAAGCTGTAAAACAACAATCTCAAGCTAAGATTTTGCAAATGCAGCCTACACATGATAAAAAAAAAAGAGGTAGATTTAATTTTTTGACTTGCAAGAACTTGAGAACAAAATGTTTGCTTCTCCTAATTCCCCTATCTGTTTATATTTTACCTCTGATTTTCTTGAGGTTTGCATTAGCCTCAACACAATGGTTTAAGATATTTCCTTCTGTATTGCCTTAGTTGCTTTGTGCCAAGAACCAATGTTTGGAACTTGCCTTACCTACAGATTCCCAAAGATTATCATATTGTCTTCTTTAAGGTTTAATATCTCTTAATGTCATTTGTCTGTTGTCAGGCTTGCATAGCATCACCGCACATTGCTAGGATACAGTAAATGTTTTTAAAAGTGAAAGACCTCCCCTTTTTCCTACTGCTATCTAGAAAATATAACCAGATTTTGCCCTCTGATATAGGAGTGCCACTCCCCATGGAATAAATGTAGTCCTGCATGTGTAGAAGGACAGAATTTGGCCTCAAAGATTTATAGAGCTATAAAACTACAAGTAGATAACTTAGATTATGTTTTGTGAAACTAAGGGCTGAATCCACATCACTAGCAAAAGTTTCATCTTAAAATGGCATTAGTGTCTCTTGGATTATGTTTTTGATTATTATTATTGCACTCTTTTGAATCTTTGGATTCATTTGACTTTCAGTCTGACCTGTTCCCTTCCCTCTTCTTTCCTTTCCTATCATCTGGTGTTTCCTATCATGGGTGTGGTAATATGGGAGAGAAGTCAGGAGTGGAAATGCAGTACCAGCCAACTCAACATCTCCTGGAAGCTGCAATAGAGATTCTCCCACTGTCCAGCAGGAGGGATGTATGCTGGGAGTGAAGCTGTGTGGTTTAGAACAACACCAGAGACGGTGACCTAGAAACCTTCCATAGGAGGGAAACAACACAGACTGTGAGCTGCAACAGTAAATTACTCAGGCTTTGCGCAAGTGGGTGAATAATTATTTTTCTGACATGTCATAGTGTCCCAGAATACTCTTACCTTTTTCTTTCACTATTGAAAATCATTTTCCTATTTCCTAGGCACTCACTGAAAAGCCCTCCATTAGCTTTTTGGGAAGTGTGTAGCATAATGCATCTATCATAGGCCTCCCTTTTATTTACAGTCTGGTTTTTCCACTCTCAAAACAGAATTATCCCAAAATAAACACCAGACAATGAGAATCAAAAGCATGTGTAATAGCCGTGCCGTTTCGTAACTACTTGCTACATCTTTGTTTGGCATACTGGACTTTGTTTAGCAGAAACATGGTGGTATCACAAGGTCAGAGTCTCCCACAACTTAATCCATTGCTAGCAAAACCTGGAATTCATATAACACAGACTTCTGTACAAAAGAGCTTCAACCAAAGTTAAAAATAAATCCTCCCAAAATGGTGAACAAAGTGTAGTTAATTATAGAGAGAAAATACCCTGAAAAAAAAAAAACAACTCTCCTCATTTTGTTCTATTTTTTTCTTTTTCTTTTTTTACCATATAGACATATATGCAAGGCATGGTTGCTTTGTTCTCTTGGCTAGGTTCAACATCATCACAGCTGTGATCGTGCTGGATCTCATAAACTAAGCAGGACTAATCCTGCTCAGCAAAGTTACTCAATGGAGAGTTTTCCAAGACAAGCACAAGGGCTTGCAGTGTTTGCAAGCAGTGTTTTAATAACAGCAGAAGTAGCACTCCTCTCAAACCCATGGACTCATGGTGGATCTTAAGAAGAGCTGTGCTACTAGGAAAATTACTTCAACTGCATCTAAAACAAAAGATGTTGAAAGACATTGCTCAATAATCACAGGTGCAAGCACACAGGTATATATGGATCACCTGGAAAAGTGCTCAGTACACCCAAAGGGCCCCCAGCAATTCTTCCGGTTTGATAAAGCGTGCTGTATTGAAGCACATAAAATAATATCTCTCTTCTAAATTTCACTGTGGCCCAGGGCCATCCAGGACCTTTTGCATCCTCTAGAGTTAGAAAATGACTTTCATGCACTTACAGTCCTCTTCACATGCACAAAATGACTAGTGGCCAAAAGTACAGAAAAAGGGTAAAAGTAGCATGAATATGTTTGTTTAAATAACCCTGTGAAAGCTTTTCTGACCTCTGCTTCTTCTTTACAGAGAATTATTGGTATTGAAAGACCAAGACTTGTTCTAATGGGAATTACAAGTATCATGACAGTGGGAATTTATACTCTGTCTAGTCAAGTAAATTAACTATTTTGGGATCATTCTCTGTTCTCAAGAACAAATGTGAACTCATGATATTCACATTTTCTGTTTGGTTTCTTCTGCCTCCCTGCCAACCTCAGATATGGTGACTTGAGCCATTCAGCAGTCAATAGCAGATGGTTGTCCATATTTCTTGCCAAGTTGTGTCTAATACACATCTGAGGAGCAACACCAAACCCATGCCGGAAAGTAGGTTAAAAACTAAACAATATGGATAGTGATGGGAGAGTAAGCAAGCTTGTGTCTTTTATATTACAGTAAGGATACAACCTCTGGTCCCTGAAAAATGCGTAGGTGGCACTGTGACCTGCCCTGTGTCCTTGGCAATTAAAATATTACTGATAGGGAAATAAGAGATATTATTATTAATGCTTTAATAACAATGAGCAAGCTATCTGTCCTTTTAATTAGCTTACTACATACCCAGAACAAAGGTTAAATTTGTAACAATTTCCATATGCAATAGTGACGGACTCTCAACTTGAAGTGTCCTTCTTATGTCCCAGTGATGCGACTGAATCAACACCTAGTAGGGAAAAAGTTATAGTTTGAGCTAATCCATTTAGCTCTTTTCTTCTATCACTACACCATGAAGTGGTTGCAATTAGATTTTAAATTTTTTAGTAGGTGTTTTGTTGGGGGGGCGAGGGGTTGTTGTTTTCCTTTGGGAGGTGAGGGGGAAGGTGTTGCTTTGCTTTCTTTTATCTCGGCTGCTCTATTCAAAGAGCACTGGGAAATACCTGAGGTGGATCTGTATAACAGATCTCCAATAAAATAATTCAAAATCTTTGTTTAAAATGAGAGTGATGTTGACATCTGTCCGCTCTAGAGGCTGAGATGCAAGATTTTGCCTCAAAGCCACCAGTCAGAAGGTGTGCATTTCCTGCCTGGGCAAGCAACCAACTGTGTGTTAGGGTGTCCACTCCTGACTGGGCCTAGAAGAGGTATGTAGGCTGGCCTACTGGCTGCAGCTGAAAGATCTAGACTGCTTTTCAAGACCTCAAGCAAGCTGAACAGGTTATGTCTGCTCCCCAGTGAAACTGGTTTGGTGTAAGTAATTACTATTGCTGGTGAGGAGGAAGAGAAAGCCAGGCATTTGCAACAGGAAGGGGGTTTGTGGTAGGCGGAAGAAAGACAGGCATGGTTCAATTTTAACAGAACGGAGCCCTTTTTGGTTTATCCACTCATTTGTACTGACAACATTTGATCCACAAAGAATGAAACTGAGCTAGCACTAAGCTACATCAAATACATGTGCTCAAACTTCTGTTTTCACTACGCAAGGGTTTTGCAGCTCCAGTAGTTTTAAGAGTTAAATGAAACCATCGCAAGCTGTGTCTCCTGGCAATTGAATACCTGAAAGATCTTCTTTTTCATGACACCAACCAGGTCAACTCACACTAAGCGTCAACTGAGCATACTCTACTCAACAGCACTGTTAACCTTTGTTCAGTCTGGGTGATACAGCAAGGCTTGGTTGCTTCTTAGACCAAACTCACTAGATCTGCTTAGAGTTATACTTACAAAATTTGAAGTTGTATTCCCCTGTACTACAGGATATTTCTCTAATGAGCATTTAAAAAAAACAAAATCTTTGTTTAACACAGGTCCCAGAGTAACAGCCCTTAATAAAACTCTCTACAAACAGCTCTGAATGGGGAGATGGGAAGTTCAGATTAAGAGAACATGTACATTTGCATTTCAATAACACTCCCTACTGAACCATTTTAAACCATTGATAGCTTGATTCTACTTTCATTGAAGCAAATGGCAAAACTCCCACTGAGGTCGAAGGGAGGCTTGAACTGACCCTAATTCATGAATGGCCAGATTTTGGTACTCTAACTCCGACTGAATAAACTGTTAAGTCTGTGCAATTCCATTAAGTTATGTACTTTTGAAATAAAGTCCTACGCACTCTCAGTCTCTGTTGTGAAGCCCATAACACTCCTTTGAGGTTCAGCAGTCAAATTTATGATCTATTCATAACAAAGGAAATTTATTAGTAGTGCATACCATCTAGCTGCTCTTCAAGTAGTTATGAAACGTTTCTGATAATATATTTACAATTTTGATGTTTTTATGACCTTATGGTTTTTATGGCCTTTTTATGACTCTTCACTATTTCTTTTGTGAGCTTAGTCAACTAAACCACATGCACCGTTTATCTTTGCTGACTGGATGCTAACATTTTAAACATAGCTTTCAAGTAACTGTAATGAAGTTTTTGGTATGACTCTACATAACAGTGGCTAAAATTTGTGTAAGTAACTTCCTGAATAGCTGAGAATTGGCAAAATACTCTGAGTATGCCAAAGAAAAATATGTTGTAAGCAGAATTCAAGGTTGTTTGTTTAGTTTTGTCATTTATTTCCCCCCCCCCCGGAAAAGTAACAGTTGTGCATTTATCCTCTTAGGTAGTGTAAAGGAGCCTATTTTGAAGACAGAAAGGCAAATTCTCTCTTGAGTATCAGTGAAGATCTCTAGGAATTGAACACAAAACACATTTGCCTGGAGAAAAGAATGCTCAGGGGAGATCTTATCACTCTCTACAACTACCTGCAAGGAGGTTGTAGTGAAGTGGGGGTTCTCCCAGGTGATAGGACAAGAGCACGGGGCCTCAATTTGTACCAGTAGAGGTTTAAGTTAGATGTTAGGAAAAATTTCTTTATGGAAAGGGTTATTCAGCACTGGAAGAAGCTGCCCAGAAAAGTGGTGCAGTCACCATCCCTGAAAGTGTTTAAAAGACTTGCAGATGTGGTGTTTGGGATATGCTTTAGTGATGGCCTTGGCAGTGCTGAGTTAAGAGTTAGACTTGATCATACAGTTTTTCTCCAACCTAAATGATTCTGGAATTTTGTTCTGTTCTGATTGTCTGTTAGAAGGCTCTCCATATATTAATTTACATATTTACCTACACTGTGCATATTGCACTGGGCATTAAATAGATGTTCAAGGCCAGGGTAGTTTGTTGTAAGAAAGGTAAGAGCTCCTGTCTCTGAACAGTATGTACATCCCTTTCTGACACCATCTTTCCTACCAAAGAGATTAGGGAGCATTTGCTATACCAAAGTTTCAAGAAAATTCAAAAATTCTTCATTAGGATGCCATAACAGTTATCCACAGAAAGAGTGGAAAGGATGATTGAGGTTGGATGCAATCATTCAGCATATCTGATGGTGCTAAAGGATGCATACTAACTGCCACAGCTCCTTGGTACAATCATACATTTCTAAAGTGGATCTTCGTGTAGACTTCCAACAAAATAGCTAAGATTATTTTTTTATTTTTCATTATGAAAGTCAGAACACCAGTGTCCAAAAACACTTAGAAAAAGGTTTGGTTTTATTGTCATAAGAAATTACAGGATTGATCAAAATCTCATCAGATAGATTCGTTTTATAATGAAAGAAATAAGGTTCAGATAACCCAAGGAAACCTTAGACAAAAACAAACTTTCAAGTGTCATCTATTACTCATATTAAGAAAAGATAATCAATAATCTTACCATTACGAATGCAAGTCTATCATAAAATGGCAAACTCAACAGACTAGAAACTGGAAAGAACTAGAACTAGAAAGAAGAAACTAGAACTTTTTTTCTTACTCCTGTCAATATTTGTACAGTGAAGTATCTTTCTGGTTACAGCTCAGTAGGAATTAGATTATTTTCAGCAAATATTGATAATAAACAGAATCAGCAGGGCCTGGAAAATAATCTGCTCCAACACTGCTTTCACAATCATTTTATTTTAATAAAAACACCAAGATTTGTTTAAATTTGAAAGCAAATACAAAATTTGTTCAGGTTTAAACAGCGAATGCTAGGTTTTATTTTTGTCACCAGTACTGTAGTCATCAGAATTGCTCAAGACAACACAACAAATACATCAAAATCAATGAAATTTAAAGCAAAAAATTGCTTCAATTCTGCAGTTTTACTAAGAGTACTTTTTTTTCTTTTCCATCTGCTTTATTTTGCTTTTAACTGTAATAGTAAAAACCTTCAGTTTTGTCTTCATTGGCTAAGGGGCTACTGAGATTAAATTGAACAATTACGTTATGTTCACCTAATGGCTATAATCTTTTAAAGCCTGTTCAAAACTCTCAATTGTCTTTGATCTACTCATGATAATCTTTGGTTGATCACAGTGACTGGAAAAGGTGCCCAAAGACTGGAGCAAAGCAAGTGTTGTTCTCACCTTCAAGAAGGAGCCAGGGAACTACAGGCAGGTCAGCCTGCCTCAATCCCTGGGAACATGATGGAGCAGCTGGTCCTGGAGACCGTTGCTGGGCATGTGAAGGACAAGAAGGTGATCAGGAATAGTCACCATGGACTAACAAGTGGCAAGTCATGCTCAAACAACCTGAAAGCCTTCTGTGATGAGATGACTGCCATGGTAGACCAGGGGAGCGCAGTGACTATTTTTTGCCTTGACATCAGAAAGGGTTTTGTCACTGTCTCCCATAGGATCCCCCTACGAAATCTGATGAAGCATGGGCTAACTGAGCAGACAGCGAGGTGAAAACTTCTTAAACTGCCAGACACAGAGGGTGGTGATCAGTGGCGTGAAGTCCAGTTGGAGGTTGGCAGCTAGTGGGGTACCGCAGCAGCCGTGATTGGTTCTGATCCTATTTGACATCTTCATGAATTACCTGGAGGATGCAGCAGAGTGTACCCCCAGCAAGTTTTCAGATAACACAAAACTGGGGGAAATGGCTGATGAATAAGAGGATTATACTGCCATCGAGAGGGACCTCAAAAAGCTAGAAAAATAGGTTGACAGAAACCTCTTAATTATTAAGGCTCTAGAGCAAGGGTCCTCAAACTACGGCCCGCAGGGCAGATACGGCCCCCCAGGGTCCTCAATCCAGCCCGTCGGTATTTACAGGACCCTCCTGCCAGGGGTTGGGGGGGAAACCAAGCAGCCTCAGATGACTTCCTGCCACTTAATCCATGCCGGCCTCCGCAGCCCCCAGCACCCTCCGGGACTAGGCTGGAACAAGCGCCTCATCCTCAGCCTGCCCCACCCAGGGGGCGCCTCTCGGCTACAAACCACGCTGCCTCCTCCTCCTGCTCCTCCTCCTCCTGCTCCTGTTGCTCCTCCTCCTGCTCCTCATGCTCCGTGTGCATAGGAATTTGTTCATTTTTTTCCAAACTACTGTCTGGCCCCTAACAGTGTCAGAGGGACAGTGAACTGGCCCCCTGTTTAAAAAGTTTAAGGACCCCTGCTCTAGAGCATGTTTCCTCTAAGGAAAGGCTGAAGGAGCTGGGAATTGTCAGCTTGGAGAATGCTCACAGGGTTCTTAACAATATATACATAAATACCTGCAGGAAAGTTACAGAGAGGATGGAGGTGAGTCTTTTCAGTGGATATTAGTGACAGGATCAGAGGCAAAGGGCCCACACTGAAACACAGGACATTTCCCCTGAACATCAGAAAACACTTTTTTCACTGTGAGGGTGACCAAGCACCAACACAAATTGCCCAAGGGAGGTTGTGAAGTTGCTATTAAGATCCAAAGCAGCGACAAACATTAGTTCATCTGTGGTAACAATCACAAGGTAAAACCCCAGGCCACATCTCCATGAAATTGAGAATCCAGTTTTCGGCTTCCTCGTACTTGCCACATGGTCCAAAGCACCGATTTGTTATCAGTTCACAGTGCCAGATCAACTTTGTTAAAAAATAATTACCAGTCAACTTCATGCTGGTTCATTTACCATGTGCTGCCCTTCCTGTGGTACTCCACAGACTTCTTGCCCTGCCTTAATCCAAAGGTCATTGTCCCTAGATGTCCTTACATCAGGTCATGCCTGCGGAGATGTGATTACTCTCTTTCTATGCAGTGTCATCACTTGTAAAAGTGCAAACTCTCTGTCTCTAATGCATGGTAAAATTACTTCAAACTTCAAAGGAAAAAAAAAACCCTTTCCTTTTACTATGGACAATGGTTGCAAATACCTTATACCTAAGGAATTCAAGTTTTTAAGCATATAGGAATGGACAATTTGTATGAAAACATATTAGATAAACATACTTAATACCAGAAAAAGGGACAGATATTGATGGAAGGCCACCTGTTACTTGTTTTTCACTATCCATTTGGCAGATAAACAGTAGATATGGGGCCTTTCTTCAGGGTTAGAACAATCATATTTTGTAAATCTTGGACAAGCAAAACGAAAACCCTTACGGATAGCAAATATAGGTGGGAAATCTGGGTGACATTAAATGCAACACGGCATTAGACTGATGAATAAAACTAAACACAGACTCTCCCTATATGTGGAAGTCAGAACATCAGTTTAGTTCTGCTAAACTGTGTTTAGTTCTTCTGTGAGGTCCTCAAATACTGTAGCAGAAGAAACCTTGCACTGAAGTAGTCAGAAGACAGATTCTTTCAAGACTGTTTGCTTCAGTACAGTTCAAATGGATTTTAGAACAACTCCTAGGAAATATTTCTGAAGGTGGCACCTGTAATTCTTGTTATAATATATAACATATAATAAATACAGTACTTAAAAATAATGTGTTAGTTACCTTAAATCAGACTCAAAAACCAGAGAATATATTCTACTTTATTCTGTCTCTGCTCTGGTTTCTCATCTCTAAATGGAAATAAATCCAGTTTGTTTCACAGCACTCTGACAAAGATAAGCACTAATTAGATTTTAAGTTCTATTATACCACCACAAATACCACAGCAAAGTCTGTGAGGAAATTTATAATCCTAATTTTAGAAGAGAATGCAGTAAATAAGGCATCCAGCCATCCAGCCACACATTGAACAGGGAGAATGCAGCTGAACATTTTTTAGTATGTTATGTGAGTACAGCACATCAGGTACACTGAATCAGACAAGGATCCTCTTAAAACACTATGTGAACATATAATCAAAGACCAAATTATCATGTATAACCAAGATAAGTAATTCAGCCTTATATCCTGGCATTAGTATATCACTTGGCAGTCTTACTCATCTACCTCTTTTAACATAGGTTTTGTTTTTAACCACTGATGCCACCACTCTTCTCCTCCAGAAAGTTCTTATTCCAAGAGACTCCACCACAGTTCAAGAACTGACAATAAAAGGTAGACTGACTGGTTGAGCCTTACCTTGTACACTGCCAGAGCTCAAAAAGGTTTTAACAAAGTTATCATAAGTATTTCTTGGAGTAGCAGAAAGGACTAGGCCAAGTTGTTTAACCCCATGGTTTATCCCTGTCATACCCTCTGTAGGTAACTTGGAGAACATTGGGGAGAGGGTATGAAAGGTTTCAGACCTTCAAATGAAGGAATCAGACAGGTGAAAGAGGAAGTTGGGACTGGCTTGGGGAGCATTCCTTCATCTACCACTCAGCTGATAATGAAAACCTCCTGATACTCCTCCCCACATATTTTGGGAGAGAATGGCATCTGCTTTATTGGGTCAGGTTTCACTCAGTATATATTGGGAGGATTTAATTCCTACCTGTAACAAGAGGAAAAGTCAAGGGATAATAATTTGCAGTCATTTATTACACATGACCAACAGAAGTTGCAGCAGGCTCCAAACTCCTTGCCCTATGTCCCACCTTCCCCTCCTTGCGCCACTCTGACTCCCCACAGATGGGAATCTCCCAGTTACACCACACCATGTCTTACTCTTCCCATGTTGAATAAGAAGCAGCCTTTGGCCTGCTTAATTTATAACAAGGAGAACTCTGCTGTGAAGGATACTTACTAGGCTTCTTCTTATGTGATGATTTTCCATGTTGAAATAAAATAGGGTACCATCAATTCACACAGTCACAAAACCACGGAATCGTGGAATCACAGCGTCACAGAATGGTCGGGGTTGGAAAGGAGCTTTGGCGATCATCTAGTTCAACTCCCTACTAAAGCAGGCTTACCTAGAGCAGGTTTTGCAAGGTCATGTCCTAGTGGGTTTTGAATATCTCCAGAGAAGGAGACTACTCAATCTTTCTGGACAGCCTGTTCCAGTGTTCTGTCTCCCTTGCATTCTGTTGGAAGCTGCCTTGTATCTTGCAAATCCAAGCCAAGTCAAGAGCAACCACATGGAATAAGCTTGGAATGATAAGCAAAGTAAGGAAAATTGGGCTTTCCTTTAGGAGAACAGGACTGTTGGACTAATAGGTATTTGAAAAATGTTCACCAGCCTTTGAAAAAAGTTTATCTGAACACAGAGTTCTACCTTATTCTGCATCTTAAACTATTGTGCTGCTCTGTAACTGCTGTCCCTGCTAAACACCATGATTACAATACATGTCTCTGCAGAAGGTTTTATTTCAGTGTGAGATTTTCTGGATCATAAATTTTGTAACTTAACATACAAAGTTAAAAAATCAGAAAAATCAGAATGGCCACATGTGTTCTCTTCCAAGGACTTGATCCAGCAAAGACCTTTAAACATTCTACTAGCCTCACCATCCAAACTCTAACCTAAGATCAAAACATTTACCAGCATTGTGTAAAATGCTGTTTCTGACAGACATGAAAACAAAATGAAAAACAGAAATATACCATTGATAGTAAAACTAAGATAAAATGTCCTTTGCAGGGAGGGATTAGCCTGTCTCATCCTAGAGACTGACGCCCCTACACCTGAAAGGTCTGTGTTGCTCTGTGCCCTTGAGTCAAGTAATGGTATTTTTAAAAAAATCACTGTAGGTGCCTTACTATCCCCCTCATGCCTCTCACTACAGTCATCAAACACCCTGCCCTTCTATCAGGTTCAGTGGACTTGATTTATCACAGAACAGACAGTGTAACTTTACATATTAGGGCCAATAAAAAGGTCTCTGCTTATTTTAAAAGAGCTTTGAAGTAAATATGAATATTTTCCTGCACTTCAATTATTTAATGGGCTGTTTGGTCAAGATGAAAAACAGTAAAAGTCAGACTACTAATGGTACAATATTGAAAAGAGAGGAAAAAAAGGGCAAAATCCAAAGTGAAGATTTTCACAGCCCCTACAGCTTTAGATATTGATATTCGTTCTCTTGAGTATTATGTGTCCTCTAGAAAATACCGTATTTAATTTGCATACCACTACGAGTGAAATACAGAGGTAGAAGTGAAAAAGAAAGTCTTGTAAAAGATTTTTTTTTCGACATTAAAGTATATAACAAACTTGAGGTACAGAAACAGAGCAATTAGTCACAAATGCTGCCCCAAAAATCCTCAACACCTGCCGGTCACCTGAGAAGCATGGCATGATCAGGTTTTCTGTCCTGTACTTGACAGAGGTTTTATTGTTTCTTTGATCTGCTCCAGTCTGCAGGGAACAGTGTGATTAAGATATTACCTTTAGTGAGCAGCTCCCAAGTTACGCAGCCCACCCTGGAAAAGACAGGAGAGACAGGAAGAAACAGTAGACTGTTGTGAAATTTGTTATTGTTCTCTCTTTTTTTCATAAATTAAGCATTGTAAATAGTTAGTTGGTTGAATGGACTGCCAAAGGAGACACATGTCATTTATTATACAACATGGGAACTACCATCCTTTGCCACCGAACACAGTGAAAATATCATGTACTATACAAATATCCACATGTTAAATAAGAATGTTAAATTTATCTATTCTTCCACCAGCTCCAGCTCATACCATGGCCATGTCCTCTGACTTGGGGAGCCAAAATTAGTTTCTGCTGATCACCACAGGAAAAAAAGAGAATAGTATTTTTAACAAGTCTGGGTCACCTGGGTTATAGTACACCCATGATGTAGTCCACAACACACACTAAATGCTTTCTGTACCATCACCTGGTCCTCTGATAACAGAAGTAAGATTTTAAAACAGAAAAAAAAAATACAAACCCAAAAAACTATATCCAATGCAGTCATAAATGATATAAACCCCTTCATGCATATGTATACATAGTCAATATAAATATATGCATTTTGCATACTTATGCACACTTTTATGACGCAAAGAATGATCAGATGCAGATTCGGGCAAACACGTGACTCAGTAACTTTTAAAAATAGATGGAATTGATTTACCTCATTAATGTGTAATATTAAATGTTAAATTATATATTTTCCATATGGTCTTCCACAAACTCCCTTACAAATCATGCTGCTGATGTAACATCATCCCTTTCCATCTACTTTATCTCTTACCATTTAGAGTTCTATTTCTGGGCATTGCTGATAAAGAGTATGTATGAAGAATGCACAGTGAATAATCTGTGGTAATGATTGTTGCTTGACTTAAAATAAAAAGTAACAGCCTTTTAAGGACAACATCAGTTTCATGTTTGGATTGTTTCTACTATTTGGAAAGGTTTGACATGTTTTAAATTACTAAGTAATGTGAAAATACGTTACCAGCACAAGACTGTTGTCTATGTAAATATTTTATGAGTAGAGTCACTTGTCATTGGTTAATAAGGTAACAAAGATTCAAAGCTATTTATGTTGACTCATATCTTTAAAAAGAGGAATTTGAAAACAAGAAAATATGACAAAGTTGATGAGGATTTAACATACTGTCTTACAGACAGACTATGTCTTGCATGACATGGACAACACTTTTAAATTACTTACTGAAAAGAGATGTAACATTGTCCATGTGAAATATATTAAATGTGTAACACAATGAGTCACCTAATGAACCTAAGATAAATAGATATACTTCTTGGATTTGCAGAGATGAAAGAAAAAGATCCTGATAGGTTTTGCTTCCACTGATTCTCCCATATGTCCACAACATCAAATAGAGTAGGTAGTCCATTCATCGCTGAGTCTACATTGATGTTCTCACTGTGGGGTTACCAGNGCAGCATGACAGCCTGTGGTTGGCAGGCTCCTGGAAGACACCTTCCTTTGTATGCCTGCATCAAGTGAGACAAATGCTGCACCAGCCTTTCTTCTGGGCAATGCCTCAGAAGACTGTCAGTCTTTTGCAAACTTGGGGGTAACAAAACATATGCGGACACTGCAGCTGATTTCACAGAGCTGCCCAACAGCGAACTCCTGTGTGTCAATTCTGTGCAGGACAGTCTTTCAAGTTTATTGTAAGGTAAACATTCCCATCAGCTGATCACAAATTTCATCAGACCCATGAAGGCTTTGACCTTAAGTATCACCTGAACACTCTGGCCAAACAAATGCATGCCTTTGCTTAAATACTAGACCATATGGGCCAATTAATATACATTTGAAGTGTTGTAACTCAGCTTGTTCCAGGGAGGTCCTCAGGCAGGATTTAATTTTATTTTACAAATGGGTCTCTTGCAGTTTTATTGTGTTTCATTACTTTTTGGACAAAAAACCTCCTATGTTCAACATATGTTGTACATACTAAAGTGGAGTGAGAGCTGTTCAAGAAGAAGCTGGATCATGGTATTGACTGTTTCAGAGGGATAAGTGTACAGAGGCAGATAATACTGATGTTTAGAATAATCTGACTTACTAGGTTGTAAGCCACAGGATATCAAGACATCATCCAGACCCAAAGAAGATCTAAAGGTTCCTGTTCTTTTACTGTTGGGAGCCCATCTCTGAGTGTTCTCACCCCTGTATAGCTGGTACAAAACTGATTTGCCAATACTTGCATGAACCTCAGGTTCATTTATCCAACATTTCCTTACAACCACAAAAGCAATTTCTTGTGTGTGTTGGCATTTTCAAGAAAATATCACACAAATCCAACAGTTAGAACTGTATCTTTGGGGATCCCTTCTAGCAAACTCCATTATTCATCCACCTCTAGATACACAGTGCTATTCTTAGAAGAACAGGAACGTGTGAAAAATGTACATGGTGAATTTGAAAGAAGGTGGCTGTAAAGTTCTGTTTCCATTCTAGAAGATATATCTAAACAAGAGCTGTGGAGGGACAAAAGTTTTGTGTAAAAAAAGACAACAATTGTGAAAGTGTGTATGAGCCTGTAAAAATGTGCATTTTCCTGAAAGGTTATGGTACACCCTGTACAGTATCCCTGTTGACTTGTTCCTAGGAATATAAATCATGCAGGAGTGAGATATGTGGGTGTGCTAGGTGGCACTATGTGTCACTGCACAGTCTGGGTCTGAGCTGCCTAAGCAGTGAAACGATTTTCATTAAAGTTTAGGCAGTCAGTCTTAACTTAAGATAGGCATCCCCACCCTCTCACCTCACGTGTGACTCTTGCACATGCACGAGACTGCAGGAGTAAACACTCTCTGCAGCCATTGAAGGTTGAAGATGAAAACAAAATAATCCAAACAAAAGCCCGAAGCCTTATGTTCACAGTTTGGTGCTGTTAAACCTCACATGGGAATGATCTGCTTCTGGGCTGCTAAAAAAATCCCTAAGAAATGAAGTTTATGATGTGTGAAATAATGTACATGGACAACACTCCCTTACTCCAACTCCTCAAAATAACCTCTGTGCTCCCCATGTAAACCAAACTGCTCTTCCTCTCTGAGGCCACAGCCCAGTGAAGCCTTATCCCTTCCACCCTTCATCCCCCTGCTTTAATTTACACAATAAATTATATGCAACACATGATATTTGGAAGCCACATCCTGCTGTAGGCAGGGCTGGCTGTACTTCCTAACACAGTATTTGGGAATGACTCTGCTTCCAGCAAGTGGAGTCAATGTGCTGGACGTGGTTTAATTAGTGCCAGCTTTGTCCTATTAACAAGTGTCATCTTTCTTCACTAGATGCACAAATGGTGATGTTCTGCAGATTATAGCACCCTTATGCACTAAAGCCTTTTGTTTATATATTGCTGCCTGATTAGGCAGGAAATAGTGTATGGTACCAGGGGATAATTCACATGAGCAAAGTTGCTTGCATGCATGTGCAAAACTAGGGCTCCAGATGTGAAATGCATCTTTTTCTAATCCCTGAGCTATTCTCTGTGTGTACATCTATATATACTTGCATGCTTACTACTTTTTATTACTTTTAAAATGTAAAAATAAGATTGGCATGAATTTATTTTGAGGATTGGCACCAATCCAGGACAATTATTGTTTTCACTGAAACAGTTCACCCACTGCTAATTTTAACACAACTGAGTTATTTTATTAACATGGATGCAACTGGGAAGCATACTCTCCCTTTCTACCAGGAAGCCTTGCAATTTTAACACAAAGACTCAGAAACAGCTATGCCACAGATTTGTGGAGATGATCTCTTTGTCTGTGAAAAGGTGTTTTTGAGAGATGTCAGATTTTCGTACCTGCCTTTGCTATCCGTGCAGGAGGGAGGGACCTAAAAACTTCACACTCCCAGATATCTTCAAGAAACTGACAGAGACACTGAGTCTAATTATCCCTTTTAATTCCCTTTAACTTCGGTGAAAATACAGAGTACCTGCCTCAATTATGGCAGATGATGAAAGTAAGCAATACACATTCAACCAGGAGCTGAAGAGGGAAAATTTGAGGGGAAATTGCTATATATAGACAGCGCAGCCATTGAAAGACCTTTAACTGTTTATCTTTCTTTAATAAAGATTTTGCAACCTGTGAAAGAATGACTCGGTTATTCCTCACCAAGGTTCGGCACATGACCCAGCTTTTTTCTACCATTCAAGGAATGCAATTTAAACTAGATTTAGAATCCTCTGCATGGCCAAGAGTGATGCCCACTGGAATGTTCAGCTTATGTGGAATTGTTTCGTTCAGTTTAAATAAATAAATAGCATTAAAATCTAATCATGGAAAATGTAGCTGTTAAAAATAGACCGAGGTAGCGCTAACTCAAAGCGTGGAGAAAAGGTATGTGCAGGAGGGACTCTGGGAACCGATTCATCAAGTGCAAGAGCAGCCAGACGACCAGCGCTGGCGAGCTTTCAGGCACGTAAGCATCACCACCAAGTCTCCCCACCCTGCAGCAGGAGTTCCCAGCAGGAGCTAGACCTGTTTCCTTCTCTTTGCACTTCAGCCACCTGCTGGCCCTCCAATCAGATTCTCCGCGGGGATACAAGATTCTCATCGAGCTACCTGTGGTGAGCCTGGCACCCAGCGTGAAAACCACTGTGCGCAATATTTCTCCACCTGTGAAGCAGCTGTTTAATAATGAAGCAATACTAGAAAGGATTCCATTTTTTTAGTTTTGTTTGTAGCTTCTGATGCTGAGTTTTGTTTGTCTGTGCCACAGTAAAACCTCAGCAAGCAAAAGATGCCATGAATTCAGATGTCAGTTTCTCCCATGTTGTTTCACCTTGTGCTGCTTATTACTTACTTTCAGTCATCAGCTTTAAACGTGAAACTGTTATCATTCTTGATTAAGACATGCAAGTTAATCAGAGAGTTTAATTTAAAAAATAGCCATTTTACATATTGGGTTCCACGATCAGTTTGTGTTTTGAGTATTTGCGAATTTTTACAAATGGAAAAGAATATTCCATTTGGTGCAACTTATTTTGGATTTTCCAAGATGCACTGTGAAAGCAGACAAGAGGCCTGGCCGTGGTGCATCATGAGACATTTAAAGCAGCCTGGAAGCCAACCAGGAGAGCTTATTCCAGGCAGCAACTACTGCAAAGACCTAGTGATGCTTTTCTTAACTATTGTGATAGTTTTTCACTACAGTTTTCAGTCAGCATTCCGCTGAATTCCACTTTCACTTTTGTTCCTGAGAAACTAAATGCCTATGGAAAACACAAAACGTTCTCACCAACTGCATTCAAGCGTAACAGGGCTTTTTGGCAGTTGAATTTCTATCTCTGTGCTCTGGACAGACAAATGATGGTGTTGTCACTAGGGATGGCAGACAAGGTGCTCAGCTGCCTACGTCACCCACATTGCACAGAAAACAGAACAACTCATGCATCTGCTCCTAAATCACTGGGTTACAGGGAGATTTGTTTAAATTATTACTGATTAAAATTGGCTTTATAATGCTGATATGCACATGAAATCTCTGCAGGAACTGACTAATCAGTGGCCCACATTTTCCTGCCCTCTGGACCTGGTGGACAGACCAGGGCAATGACTGTATCTATTCTCCAAAGCTGAGCCCTCCCTATGTCTCAGATGAGCCTAGTTTTGTGTAACACTAGTAATCTCCTTTTCCCCAATCGTAACAATTTATCTATATAGGGCAGACAAAGGAAGGGAGTACAATTGACATTTTTCAGAAAGGAAATCCAGCAGTAAAGGTCATTCAGTCATAGACTGGAGATTTCCTGAATCTTCTTTGGTCACTGCTATTGGCTCAGATAAGTCCCAATTCATATGTTAAATACCATCTGTGACACCAGGTCACTACAACAGATTTTATACATTTCATTAAAACCTTTAGAAAATGTGTATCAATTTTAAGATTTTTTAGAAGTAAATAAAGGAAGTAAAAAAAAAAAATCTATCAGATTCATGATTAATGTTGACTGCAAAAGCTACATGATACTTCCAGTTCATTCACTTGTAAATTTATTAAAGAGCCCAAGAACATACAGGTGCCAAAACAATAATTTCTGACACTGGTTCTAAAAAACTGCAAAATGAATCCTCCTCCTCCTCTGTCCAAAACACGTAACCATCAACAGATCAACTACTCAGTTTGCATGTTTCTGCAAATGCTCTATTTACATTTGATAGGGAATGCCTAAAAAGCTCACAGTTTGAAAAGCTTGTCAGAATATGGCCCAGAGCAATGGAAAATAAGGCAAGATGTGGCAGAGGCCAGGTGGGATCCAAAAGCGCAATTAAAACCTAAGAGAAGAAACCGTGTGGACGAAAATGCCGGGCAGGTCTGCTGTGCACAGCAGCCTGGTGCTCTTCCCTGGGATTTCCTGTCCTGGAGCCAGCCCCAGCCGGGGCCAGTGGCTCCTGGTGACACAGCGCAGCAGGGCGTGACAGCTCCAGAAGCGTGGCAGCCGCGCTGCAGTGGCGCTCAGACCTGCTCAGTAACATCACCTTCCCTGTCGGTCCCACCGAATCAGCCACAGTGTCACCAGGATGAATCAGCCCCAGTGTCACTAGGATGTGGAAATACTGCCCCAAGCCCCAGGGCTGGCTGTGCCTCTGAAAGGGTGTACCGCGCTCAGACGTGCGGAGTGTACCTGACCACTGAGTAGAAGTAAGAAAAAAAAGGAGCAATGTCAGATAAATAATAAAAATGTAGGGCCAAACAAAGGTTCAAAAGGGAATGACAGTGTGAAAGCACTGCTGTGTATATGGCTTTGCAAATGGGAAGTCTGAATCTCCAAAAAGGAAAAGGAGTTTCCTCCTCATAGCCTGGAATTGGACATTTTCCCTCAATGTGTTTGTATACTGCCTGGCAGAATTCTGAAGGAAACCACATTTCTCTGCTGAGATATGTATTCATCATATGTTTCAAAAGAGTGCAGTCGAGCCCAGAGAAACTCCATGTATTCCTGAAGACTCTTAAGCTCCGAGTTTCTCACCTTCAACACTTTCCACACTGTAATCTCGAATTCAAAGTTCCTTTATTGTTGCATATGGGAAGATCACAGAACTTCTAGTTTAGTGTAACTCTTTCTTTTGAAGCATCCTTTTCCGGCTGTCACCTTTTTTCTACACCACCTCTCATGTAGCTGTGCCTTGTCACTCCCTTTCCTTCCTCCTGCTCCGAGACCTGCAGCTCCACCACTGTAAAAATAGCTGGTGTGGAAGGCTAACGTTTCTTGCTACAGAAATGAAACAGCTGTGATTGCTTGAAATCTGGAAGGAGCACCCAAATAATTCATCTCACTGCTCTTCCTCAGCCCTTTTCCTTGTTTTGCTGTTTTTCCAAAACATTATTTCTTGTTTGAGGATAGGTGGATGTTATGGTTGTTATATAGTGGCTGTGCTGATGAAGATGTAATGATGCACCACAGGAGAGGGAAAAGGCAACTTTAGGAGGTACCTCTCATACTCTTGAGGTCATGTGTTGACTTTTCCTTAAGAAGTCCAAGAGTAGCTAAAAATAAGCTGAATACAACATGCACAGAGGATACATTTCAATTAAAACAGATGGAATAAACAGTAAAAATAAAAGCAAAGAATCTGAATCCAAACCATCATTCATCAGTAAAACCCTCATTCTGACATATGGTTATGTTTATGGTTTTGTGTGATACTTAAATGTAACAGGGAAGAACACCAATTTTAAAAAAAGAAAGAGTGATCTTAAAATGGAGCAAAAATCAAGACGTGAGCGCACGTATCCATTAACTGCATGGGAAGCAGAGCTGCTTCTGCCTATTCAGTAACTCTGCCTGACCACAAGTTTTGAAAACTAGTCTCAAGATTATTCTTCATCTGACCATTACATTTGACCATACAATGATGTAAAATGGTGTCCTTTTGTCCTATGGAATCTTCCACAAGAAAAAATTATTTGGAAAGGGCATATAGAGCACATTAGGCTTTGTGCTGAGAAACTAAATGCTAGGCAGTGTAGAAGTGTGAGGCAAATAAAAATTAGTCATGTTCAGAGATACTCCAAGCATCCTTTATATAAAATGCTCTGTTCCTCTGCATTCTTATTCTCACCAGTTTGAACAGGCTCCTACTGTTTTTTTTTTCTTCTCTTAGTGGTGTAGTTTTGAAAAGGTTGTTTACAAATTTATGTTGGGATGATCATCTCTAGCAAATCCCAAGTTGATTTAAAGAGGGAAACTCCTGGACACTGATGAGGACCTGTTGTAAGCTTGCAAAAAATACTTGAAAAAATACTATGATATTAAAATTGTACTCAGCTGGACCATCAATTGCCAATGGTGTACTCTAGATAAATTGTTCCCCTGGAGTTTCATTGAAGTTTGTAAAAACCTATTTAATGTTACATTTATCATGTTTGCACCCCTTCTGGATTCATCAAATCAAAATTTCTTAAATTAAAAAAAAAGGATATATTCTAGTTGCATGAAGATGAAGATTCCATGCAATGAGACAATCTATCTGTGATCTTCTGCCAGCTTGACTGAGGCATAGTTCAAGGTAAAATGTGTTCAGAATATGTTTAGAGATTCGAAGAAGCAGATTACCAGCAAAGAAAACATTCCTGTTTCCTTATCATAGGGAGACTGGCTTCCTACTGGTTGTGGATCCTCCTCCTGTGTGAAGTGTTAAAATATACTTGTTCAGCATTTTCAATTTCTTTTAGTAGTGGTAGGGAGGTTATGTATGATCTCTGTGACTGTTCAGATTCCCTCTCTGACTCTCACAGTGGGCAGTGCTGGGGTTCATGCAGTATCGTCAGTGATGACTCCAGAGCAAACTAATTACACAGGGTTCTCAAAGTACTTTGAAGATGAAAGGCACTGTATCAGTGCAACTCCAGGTATTATTATTATTATTGTTTATATAGCATACATAATCATTAGTGGGAGCCTAGATTTGAGTCCCTTTAGGACTAAGGTGGGAGGAAGATTTGGACAAACTCCATGTCCTGACACCTTCACTGCACTTGGTTAAGGTAGATAACTAGGATTCTGAGTTCCTCTGCTGTCTCCCTTAATTGTAAAAACAGTATGAAAAATAAAGTGATCAAAGCAAATGTGGGCTCCTATGAAGTGAGATACAAAATTATTTCCTAAGCTGTCAGGCAAAACTTGTAGTAGTTAGCATTCATTCTAAAGACATGAAATAGAAGATACAGCAGCTTGCTAATTAATAGATATTTAATGCAGCAGGTTATTCTAAAGCATTTGAGTGGTCCCCAGCATGTGACACAAGGAAAAAAATAATCATATGGACAGGCTTTTTAGTGCAAAATACTAAATACCTGTGGCATAGGTGACATGCAGAAAAGGCTGGCAAGAGAAGATGGCTGCATGGGAGGAGTGGAGAAGACAACAGAGATTAGGAGGACACTACAGCACAAACTTGAAGCCTCTGTCAGAACTCAGGAATCCTTTCACACCTTTGCAGCTTGACTTTTCAGGACAAGGAAGGATGATTGACCAACTTGCCTTGATTCTATAGAGAATCCTATGGGAAAAAATCCAGATCCACTTTCTCTATTTGCACACCCTTTGCCATCATTACCCTAGCATTGAGAGACTGAGCACTACAGTCCATTCAAAGTCCACAGAGATGGAACCACCAAAATGGAACCAGAAGAAATTCCTCAGAGGTTATCCTATACCTCAGCAAGTTTCACAGGCTCATGGACTCATGGTTGGATCCTCTGTGTGCTCCAAAAAAAACCCTACAGGGCCTTGAATAAAAGAAGGAACTAAGTAAAGCTCAGTGAAAGGTTTTCATCTCACATCACTCAACAGAAACTCCTTCTCCTTAACAGAAGTATGCTAGGTCAGGCCAGGTAGGATTCTTGCCTGAGTAATACTTCTTTGCCTCCACGCACAAAACCCAGGTGGCAATCTTACAGCAGGCTGTATATTCAGCTTTGAAACAACTATGATGAGTCTCCCAAACATATGGCAGAGTACTCCCAGCGAAACACTTTGAAGTAGTGATGCATAGATAATTTTGAATATTCCCCTTTGAATAGGGAAATCCAAAGTGTAAGCAGAGCCTGTGTTTTGAAGAAGCCTTCCTGTGGAGGGTGTCCTATTATATGTAAATACTACCGAGAATAGCATGCAAATATGGTCATTAGGGAAGGTCTAAATTTTTCCAGAACAACTTCAATTTTGAGCCAAGGCACTTCAGCCTTCAAAGGCAAAAAAACTTTGTGACTCAGCAGAAGCTGAGACTGAAAAGGCCTGTTTCAGCAAGGACCAGTGGTTTTGAGATGCTAAAGTATCTAGAGGATTTTCTAATGCCTTAAACTATTTTCCATCTTGCTCTGCTATTTAGTTAGCTGCAGACATGCAAAAGAGAACTACTACCTATTCCCTGATTGCAATGCTTTGTTATCAACTGTGATTGCATTTATTTATATATTTGGGGCCGCTTCTGTTTTCCGGTATGGAACTTATACTATAGATGGAAAAAGAAACAAGGGGAGGAGGATGCAAAGATCCCTGCCCAAGCAAAGCTCCCAGAGAAACTGCTCAGGTGTTTTGGATACGAAAAACTTTCTAACAAGGATAAAGTTAAGATTTCACTCCCCAGCCGCCTAACCCAGGAAAGTTAAATGCATGTTATATATTACCCCACAGTCCCTTATGTAATCCTGTATACATTTGACATGGACATCATGTAAATGTATTTCATTACATTTACAGAATTCATGTCTCTCTGTGAAAAACACAAACCTTTAGACTACTTTTCATAAATTTGCCTCTAGACCAAGTTGCAGTAAAAAGACAGTGTGAGGAAATAGTATGATTACACATATTTAAGTAGTCACCATCCAAGATTTCATAGCTTATACTCATCAGCTTTCCCCCTGCAGTTATATAAATGAAAATTAAATGTCATAATAGAGCTTTCTGGGTCCAATCTGTTTATGTTAGATGTTGAAAAGAACTTTAGCATTGATTTAAATGACTGAAATCCTGGAACTCATGTGAGCATTTTCTGTCAGTTGTAATGGGAAGCATGTCACTGTGGTCCAGGCTTGTTTCAAGGAGCAATTTAAATGTCTGAACATTTTCCCTTTTATAGTGGTGTAAGCTCACATGTCTCATTTTGTTGTGCAAATTTCCTCAACACAGCAGCAGAGACCCTTCTAAGTGATGGGAGAGGCCACAATCCCCAAAAAGCCATACTTTTCACCAGTGACTCCCCTGACAGTGCATTACTAAACCAGTGCAGGCTGTCCCAGATTCTCTGCCTCCAGCTCCCAGCACTCAGCTTCTCCAGCACTTACAAGGAGTCAACGCAAAACAATCACGGCAAAAACGTCTGCCTTTTTCCAAGGTGCTTTTGCATTGCGAATGCTGGAAAACCGGGAAGCTGGATGCAGCATTTTGGCTACCAGGAGGAAAGAGTGAGGGCAGCCATTTTAGAGGAGGCTGGTTTTACCACATTACTGACCAGCTGGATCTATTTAAACTGTTTATGTTCATGGTATCCATTGATAATGCTCAACATGTTTATGTCCACATCATCAGAACTGCTTCATAGGGTCTTTGGTAGTATTCCAGATTAGGAAGTATTTAAGATAAGTTTAAGGCAAGCATTCTTCTTTTCTTTTTCCTTTGTGTCTATCAAAATACCTTGTAAATAGGAACAGGGACAAATAAGCTCTTCCTGTTTCAATCTAGTGATGTGCTAGCATCGTGTAATTTACATCTGACACACTTTTCCAGGACTGGCAGAGTCCAGGTGTGAATACATCCTTGGGCACAGTCAAAAGCACTTGATTTAAGTCAGGGAAAGGAAGTAATCTCTTTGCAGAGCTGATTTTACAGTCCCATGTTTCTGGAGCCATGATGTCAGAATAAGTTAAAATGGAGGACACCAATAGTTTCATGCAACTGAGGCAGATAATACATCTAGGTAGTGATTTCTCAGACATGACTTATGTTTCTCACCTGATTGTCTATGTTGATAGTAGAAATGAAAGTAATGTAAGGAGTAGCTCTGTATCATCAAAGGACTGGATTTTTGCCAGAGAAATCCTCAAGGGCCATCCACCCCACCTCTGTCATCTGAGTTGGCAGATCTAACTGCAAACGACTGGAGAAGCATGACTCCTCATGAGCAACATGTGAAGTCAAGATATCTTCAAGGAGATTATGGTAAATCTGACTATTTGAATAATACAGAACATTAAAAAAACGTATGTCAAACTCAGTAGAATGCTCAGTCCTGCTGGGTCTGCTAGGTTTGGATTAGGAGTAAATAGAAAGGAAAAATTCTACAGGAGGAAGATAGTTCTTATTTTCTGCCCTACTCTGTCTAAATGCTTGAAAAGGGAACAGTGGTAATCATGGAGGAACTACAAGAAGAATTCAAAGTAGTTCTGTCTCAGCAGAGTAGAAACAGACACCACCAAAGCTGGAGGAGGTTTTGATCTGACATACTCAGAACTCTGGATTAACCCGTCAAGGTAACTTCAGAACTCATACATCTGACTTAAAATCTCTACTCCTTATATCACTTTTTTTTTTTTTCCCCTCTCTTTTAATCAATAACAAGCTGTAGAGAAAGTCTAAGGGAAAGGCAGCGTGGTGGTAGTGCACAGCTGAGCCAGTGTGCTACTGCTGAGTAGCACAGGAGTGCTGCAGACAGATGTGGGAGATGTGGTTCTGGACGAGTGACACAAGTGCATTGCTTAAAAATGATGGATTTCAGCAGGTGAGACAGGTATGCTAACATACTTTGTTCTAGTTCTCAAACTATTAATGTAGCTTCCACTTTAAATATGGAAATCGAGTTCCTAAATTAGGGAAAAAACCTTCAGTGTGTGCTCGCTATATTTAAAACATCTTGAAATTACATGATATGCATATAGATTTTAGACTGTAACTTTTTCTTCTAACTTTACTCTTTAAAAACATTTCAAATTACTGGGACAGGGTGGAGGCCTTAAGATGATTTGCCTTTTTTTGCAAAATACAGCTACACAAAACATAAAGACAATTTTTAAATAATTAAGAGGATGTGAATTGGGGGTTTATGTTTTTATTTTAATTACCTTCAGAAGTTGTATTTTTGCATCTTTTCCAGATTGAAATCAATATCTGACATATCTTTCTACAAAGGCTGAGAAGTGTGTGCTAGCACTGCATCACAGCTTAATTTGTGTCATCTGCAGACAAGGCAAATGCTGCAGGGTTGCACTGGGAGAAAGAGCCTAAAGAACTAGATGAATGGCACACAAAATTATGATGACTTTGAAGTGTATAATAAAAGCTGTCCACAGAAATAAATCTAGGTGGGAGAAATGGCCTCTGGGATGTCTTTACCCTACACATGCACACACATGCATTACCACCAAAAAAAAAAAATCACTCAGAGAGCCTTGGGACTGAAATACTAAATTCTTTCAGTTGTCCAAGATGCCCCATGGGACATACCTGACAATAAGCCTGTCTAGGAGCCACTGCATTTTATCTCAGGGTGAGCCCTTCTCTGAATGCTTCAGTGTCCACCTTTCTGAGGGCATGATTCTTACAAAATGCTTGGAATGCCCTTCCGTTTGTACAGACAAACTAGGACAAGCCAACTTAAATATGACTCATTGTTATTATTTAAGGAAAACTTCAAGGAGTCATTCCTTGTGCTGGTACTTTTGTGGTATCTCTCAGAGCTGTAAATCCACCATCACTGCCTTGCTTTTTCCCCATCTTTACTAATAAGAAGGGGAAGAATTTGGACTTAAAAAAACAAGCAAATTTGAAAGTAAAAAATTTTATGATAATCACATGACCATTATATTTTGATTTTTCAAATAAAAAAGGACCTGAACCACCTTACATCTTGAGTCCAGTCCTGAAAAGCCAAGCACTGTATGATTTTATTAGTGATGGGGATGTAAAGGGTGAAGCAGGAGAGGGAATATGCAAAATCCCAGCCTTGACAAAATCAGTACCTTTCTCCTATTGAGTTTGAAGAAATGAGGTTTTAATTTCAGAAATTGAAACTGACTGTCACTTGAGCAATCTGATGACATGGGGAAATGTAAACAAGATGCAATGATTTCATAATGTTAAATCTAAACCATATATAAAAATTGCTTGAAAAATTATGTGACAATCTTTTAATACTGTCATTTTTATAACAGTTTGCAAATATATATACATTTTCTGAGACTCCTTGCAAGATTTGTTCATGCTGAACATTACTTTGCTTCAGGAGTGGCAGAGACAATGCTTGTTTTTCCAGTTGTGAGGGTGTCTGAATGTGGCCCTGTGGAATTTCTGTTCAAAGCAAATCCAGATGGCTTAAATAAAGGATGCTTCTGAAATGCAGAGTGACTGGGGAAAAATGAACAAGGGAGGAATGAGTTGGAATTACCAGACTGAAACTAAAGATATATATGGACATATGAAACAGTAAAAGACAATTAGAAAATGTATTTATACTAAATTAAAACTTTATTGACTAATGTTCTCCAGACAACATGATCTGACAAACTATGGTTGCATACATGCAATGAAGTTGAAGACAACAGTAGTTTAACATGGAATGTCAAACAAATTAATATAATGTATTAAATGAAACAATTTATCTGTGTTGCTGCAAAATGAAACCAAGCTATGTATTTCCTTGGTCAATCTGTGTTCCGCTAAGAGGCTATGCGTTTGAAGAAACTGGTAGATTTCTTTAGCATATATTTCAAATAAATTAGCAAGAATTGTACTCTTTAAAAATCCTTTCAACTTCACTTGCATTTCAAACATAATCTAACTGTAAACACTAAAGTTGCTAGAGCCATCTAGAAAAGACCTAACCATCAAACTGAATGGACATTGCAGTTCAGTAAATGTGAATATTTAGAACAAGAAAAATACCAGTTACTGCAAAAGCCATTTAGGCATATTTTATTATTAATCCAGCACAAAGCACTTCTTCTAAGTTTCTCACATAAAAGACTAAAGCTTGCTTACAGTACTACATCTTCTATCATTCAAGCATCATTATTACCTATCAGGGAGATTGGCTAGATGACCTAATGGGTCTTTTCCACCCCTAACTTCTACAAAAGAAAATCATTCATGCCAGCAAGAACATGGTTCGCTACATCTTGGGCTTGATCCTGCAGATTTGTTGAGGCAAAACTCCCAACAACTTTAAAGAGAGATTTTCCAGAGCAAGACGTTCAGGATTAGGCCCTTTAGATTTTTTTTATTTTTTATTTTTAAAAGAGCATCCATTTAGGATACATGGAAAATATTTTATAGAATTAAAAAAATATAACAACATGTGCTTCACTTACATTGAAGGAACCAGAGAATGTAAACACCGTAGTGGCCCACATCTTCACAACATCCATGAGAAAGTGTCAACTGCAAGTAACCTGTGTGCGTTTATTTCTCAGCCTATGCTTCTGAGGGTGTTTTGTGTATACCTTTACCTCCACATCCACACACATACGTACACCCTTAGTACACATAAAGGTGTCATAAAATTCACTAAAGGCAGTTGCTTGCTTGTCTTGATGCTTAAAATCTGCAAGTGGCAGCAAACTGTGTTTTATATAATACTAAAGAGACTCTACATGAGTAGCAGGACACAAGTATTGCTGTGGGCAAGACTGTGTCGTTGCTGGTTCCACATGTGTGGAGCCATCCCATTTACGCACATCACAAAATACACCTGCACGAAGGGCTGGAAGAGCAGGTGACCAAAGTATTTCTTGGTGGGCCAATTTGAATTGAACGACTCAAAGACTGTAAATTGCCCTCACAGGAGCCTTCCAACAACCCGGAGGACCGTGTAGGATAGTTTACCTTCAAAGTGCACTTTCTAAGAATGGAATGTTCTTGACAGGGAAATGATTAGAGGCAATCCTGGACTTTTTTGCGTGTTGAGTAGGAAAAATACTTTCATCTTCAGGTAGCACTTCACCCTGACAAATGTGAGTTCAGTTATTATTGGGTTTTAGTATTACAGAAGATTCTTTAGAAACAAACATGATACTACACACATACACATACACTCAGATATTTACAGCCTTTCTAGAAAAACAGCCCTTTACCTTAGTACTACCTATCTTTTTTCCTTTTTTTTTAGTATTTAAATTCTTTAAACCAGCTACATTAAATATCAATGTGTACTGTACCACCCCACACCAACCCCACACCCCCCAAAGAACCAGCAAGTATTTTAAAAGTTTGTTTGCTTGTTTGTTTTGCTTTTTTTTTACGATTGTTAAAATCTCCTGCTTGAGACTGTTAAGTACCACCTCCACTGGAACAAGATCAGCACTGACGGCATCTTCCAATGCACGTCGTTTCATAGTTGAGCAAGTACTGCATCGAGAAGCTTAGATCTCCAGGTCGTCAGGTCGAGGCCTGCTGCTGGCTCGGCTGCTGGCTCTGCTGGGAGGCCTCTGGTCCACGATGGTGAGGGGCTGCAGCTCGTGTCCTGACGCCAGTTTTTTCGTGTTCTGGTGCTCATCGGAGAAGTCGAAGGGCTGGGCGTGCGAGTTGGAGATGGTGCTGCCAGCCTGCCCCATTCTGTTCTGCTCCGCACTGTAGTTGGCCCAGTTTTGCTCGCTGGCTTGCTTATTGTAGTTACGACAGGAGGAATTGTTCCTGTCTCCAGTAACAAGCTTGTACCCTGGGGGAGACATGGGAGACAAGGGGGCGGTCGGTGACGAGCAGCCATTATAATAAGCATATTTGGGGGAGCCACAGTCCTTGGAAGGGCTCATGGCACCGCTGTGGGAGTAGGGATCGGTTTTCCCTTTCACACGATCCTTGACACCCTTGAAGAACACGTAAAAAAGCTCAATGATGTTCAAGGCAAGAGACACCAAGGACACCACCAGCATGAAGAGGATGAAGATGGTTTTCTCAGTTGGACGAGAGAGGAAACAGTCCACTCTGTGTGGGCATGGGTCTCGCTCACAGGTGTAGATGGCATTCAGGCTGAACCCATAAATGTACCACTGTATCAGCAAGAAAGCCACCTCGAAGACAGATTTAAACAGGATGCTGATGATGTAGGTACGGAGCAGTCCCCCACGCATCTTCACTTTGCCATGCTCTTCAATCCCATACTTGAATTTCTTAATTTCTATTTGCTTGAGGTGCATATCCACATTCACACCATCATTTGCGACTACCTTAAGCTCTTCTTCTCTTTTGTTCAGCTTCTCTTCTTTCCTCATTACGTAGAACACGTGTGCCAGGTACAAAAGGGTAGGTACAGACACAAATATGATCTGCAGAACCCAAAAGCGTACGTGGGAGATGGGAAAGGACTTGTCATAGCAGACATTCTCGCAACCAGGCTGTTGAGTGTTACAGCGAAATGCAGACTGTTCATCTCCCCAAGCAGATTCGACTGCTGTTCCCAATAGCAAGATTCGGAAAATGAAGAGGACAGACAGCCACACTTTCCCTCCTGCAGTAGAATAGGCTTGAACCTTGTCAAGAAGTTTTCCCAAGGCACTCCAATCACCCATCTTCACAGGATGCTGGCTAAACAAGGACACAAAGGAAAAAAAATAGCAAGTGTTAAGTCAGAGCTTTAATATCTTTGATACACTAAATCACTGATCAATGCTAATAGAGCAGTGGTGTCAGCTTTGATGTAATTCATGTGTTTTACATAATCTAAAGAGAAACTGGAGTTTTAGTTAGTCTTCAGGTGAAGTGGGAAGTCAGTGAAACTGAAAAGACAAAGTAACATATCTCATAACATGTCTCAGAGCACAATTGAAAAAGTTCTTAATTTCACTCCAGTTTTCAGGAAGTCCATGATCACCCTCAGTGACCACTGTTTTTGGCTCAGATTCCTTGATGGCAGCCTATGTTCAATGACTTACACCTGCCTCAGGTGAAAAACAGCTATGACACACACCTGAAGCAGGGTGTGGAACTAAGTAGTAGCACTGCCTAAATACACTAGGAATATATGAAAGATTTCGGTGTGCATTGATCACTCAATGTAATTTTATGTTCCCTCTTTCAGATAGTAAAAAAGCAAACCACAGTATAACCTAAATACAGTAGGTTACCTTAGGTTAATGTTAAACATACCTAAAATTCTACCTTTGCAAAATACATGCACTTTTTCCTACACACCAATATTAAACTGAGCTCCTGCCTATCACTCCATAACATGTAATACATTTAAGAGTATAGTTCCTAATAATGCCAAATTTATACTCTAGTCAACTTCAGAAAAAATGTTTGCTGTCTAAATTAAGCTTATGCATTAGTATTTGCATCACAAAAATCAAAGAAATCATTCTTTACCTATAGTTTTATGAAGGAACAGAAAATAGTAAATAATTGAAACACAGCTAAGATCATGTTACTACATTGGAGGAACTGGTTTCCTGTTTATCTGTGATTTGTTTAATTCATTGGAGTTTCAGGTTTGTATTTGCATCTTTTTGTATTTAAATTCCTCCTTTGTTATGAAAGGAAATATCTAGCAAGAAAAAAAAAAAGGTAAATATGCTCTGTTTGTAAGGGGACTCCTGGCTTGCAGTTTGCATTCCAAGTGTTGAACACTGCAAGTTTAAAGTGTCTTTCCTGACTTGAGTTTTAAAGTGCGCATTTCTGGGACACAGGCAGCTTCTCAGGATATCTAGAAATACACAGAATGACATGAAAGAAATGAAATAGTGTGCTTGATGTTCTAGATTCCTAGGAAAAACAAATTTCACTATAGATTTTTATCAACTGGGGAATGGTAATCTTATAAAAACTTACATTTTAACTTGCCTGACACAAAAAAGCATGAAATCATGTGAAATCAGGAACTTAAAAGGAAAAATAATCATGAAGTTTCCTTTTTAATGTGAATGCTGCTGGGCATAGATATTTGTTCCATGGATGCTGAGTAATCCCTTCCTGGTGTTAACAGTTTTGATAATGTCCAAATCATTTCCTCTCCACTGCATCATGGATATATTCCCTAGTGACGGTCATTTATAGAATACGCGTTTTTTGGATAATTCATAAAATAGGAAATTTTAGCACCAAGGAGACTTGCTTTCAAGAAGCAGTGAGTCACTGGGAACACAAGATTATAAATCTGGCAAACTCAAACATAACAATGGATGCCAAATAAAAACACACCATGCCTGCCACCGAGTCTGAGAGAGTAATGGGAGAGTGTTTTAAAGTAGTCGCTCTGATAGCTCTGAGATGTCAATTATCTCTGAACCCCTGAAAAATATCCCATGGCAATTTCCTCTGCCTAAACATCTGGCTCTGAAGTTCAGCCACTGTAGCCTGTTTGACCCCTCCTCATGTCATTAGCTCTTCTCATGAATGAAGCCCCATCAAAGGACCAGGCCTACTTCAAACTTTTAAAACTGGGAGCCTCTGCCGGGAGGAGCACACGGAGCATGTTTGTCTCTGACACATCCCCTCAGCCATCCTCAGCTTTCATCCTTCCCAGAAAAAGTGAGTTTGTCCTTTTGGGTTGGAGCGGCAGGGAAGGAGTCAGGCAGAGAAGTGCAGAGGTCCCTGGAAAGGCTGGAATGAAATGTGACCACGTTCCTCCTCAGGCAGGGATTGTTAAAACAGAGAACAGCCTGTAACTATACAACACGTGAAGTCTGTTTTAAAGGCAAGCTATTTGCTCCATGTCCTAGAAGTGCAAGTGGACAGAAGGAGCCTTTTTCAAGTAACAGCTTCTTGATTTAATTAGTCAGCTTTCCAGTGACTAGAAACTATTGGGTTAACAGACTTTCCTCAGACTCAACAGACTTTTTTACTGTCTAAATGTTATTTCAGATTGAAAGCCTGATTAAGAAAACAGAGGATATGTTATTTCCAGGCAGCTATGTGTTGTTTGTTTTCTAATTACACTCCTCTCTGGTTCATTAATGTGATATGATTTACTTCAGTTTTGACCTACTTAATCCCACACCTGCAATATTTGGAGAATTTACTACTTATTTTTTAATTTGCTTCAGCATGCAAAATTGCTAAGTTTCATTTGTGTCCGCTGGCAATATAAACTCCAGGAGGAAACATTCCATGCTTGAATTACTCATACATAGTTCTGAAAAGCAACTTTTTAAAAAAGAGATCAGTTACATGCTAGCCTTTGCCAGTGATAAAAAACCCCACATCAATTCAAAACATTGTACTGTTAATCAGATAACCTTGTGGTGGCACAAATATATTATTCCTTTCCTTAAGTGGATTCCATTGCTTTATGAAACACAGTACTTTGCTTTGTTGTAGAGAAAATTCATTCATCGGATCTAACTTGTTTACTTTCAGGGCACTGAAAGACCAGTTTTATTAACTGATTACAAATCTGTTTACCAGGTATAAAAAGAGGTTTTGTATCAAACAGGTACTTAAGTATTCTAGCTTTGTAAGTAGTTTGAAATAGTTGGCAGACAACCTTTAAAAATAGCTCTTCAGCGCTCTGGACTTTAGCTTGTTTTAACACTTCCAAGTACCTTAAATGAGTCCACTGAATGACACAGGCTGGCCTATTCAATTGATACAAATTCAGTACTTCAGGACTTTAAGGATATGGCTGATGATGAATACGTGCATTTCATGAGTTCCTACTGATTCATACTTTACAGGATCATAACCTTCTCTGAGGCAGACTAATGCTGGCCTAACATTAAAATATAGCAGTCTTTAAAAGATGGATTTCTTTCAGGTCCTACTGTGTGTGGGTAAAGGCAGGGGAAAAAAATCCATAGAGCAGCAGGAGATCTGACAGCATTCATCTGCATGGGTTTAGGATGACCACATATATAAGACATTTGATTTGTAAGCCACAATTAAGAAATTCTAGAACTATTTTTTATGGACGGCATTCATCATATCATCTGGTTCATATTTTCCAAGAAGAATAATGCAAACTTAGTGCTGTGGTAATGTCCTAGGTCTGACTACAGTGTTAGAAGGTCACATACTAGCGGATGGAAGAGCAGCAAGGGTTAGAGTGGGTTCTAAAATGTGATTGTACTACTGAAGTAATTGGGAAACAGGCCAAAGCTTTGGTTTTCCAAATTTTTGTCTCTTTTTATTTGTGCTCTCATACACCTAGACAACAAAAGAGAGGGCTCTGGACCATGAACATAATGCTTGAGCATTTCCCAAAAGTAACATGCATCACAGAGAAAGCAGCCGAGATGTACAACTCATTGGGTTTGGATCTGTTGGAAGAGGGAAGGCTAGCTTTCCAAAATCTTATAAAAATAAGCAAATGCCTTGCAGACATTCCTTTGGGAAGGTGTAGTTCATACATAGGTTTGCAGATGAGCTTCAGCTCATTTCATCCACCAGACAAAGGTTAAGCACAAAATGGTTGCAGTAACTAGAATTTAAAGTGTCACAACTGTGGTTTTTCCTTTGCCAGTACTGCTGTGGTCAGTCACTACCAGATCTACCCCATAGCCTCTGCCTCTCCCATCTTGTACCATCCACACCTAATTTAATTTTAAAGCATGTTGGAAAAGCAACTGTAAGCACTTCCTTACACATTCTCTAGTTGTACCAGTCAGGTCTATCCTCTGTGTTAATGCTCAGATTCATCCCTCTCCTGACTCACTTTGGAATTAAGAGAAGGAACGCTGAATTCCCTGAGGCTGCCTCAGGCCCTCTGATGCTCCTGCTTGAGGATCTTGAAAACTTGATGTCTAAATACATAAATGGCACAAACAACAGCCCAGGTGCCTCTACATGAGACAAATTCAGTGAGTTACATGGGAAGGAGGTACCAGAGATTGGGGGAAAGAGCGCAATGTATCTAATGAAACAGATGCATTGCTCAATGTCCTCTAACCTTCCCCATACCCACAGGAATCCTTGGCCCTGGTTCATTGCAAAGACAAATAAAATAATCTCTTGGGCTTGCATAATACGAGAGCTGAGATAACTTCAGAGTGTTGAATCTGTCTGCGCTCCTGTGGGTACAGGCATTCAGCTTTATGTGGCAAATCAAATCCCTTGTGTCCATCCCTCTCTTCCCTCTCCTGATCCCAGCCTGCTCCTTGCCTTTCCCCCATTCGAGTGCTTGTTAGGTATCGTGGGTCAGCGCCAGTGTTTGGCTTTGAAGTTTCTGAAGGAAACACTTCAGTAAACATCCCAAAGACTAGAGGCTTAAATTCTGCCGCGTAGTGTGCTGTCCAGATGTTAAAAATGGCAGGATGAAAGCTTCACGCAAGTCCTCTAACTCGCTCCCTATGCGCGCACACACGCGCTCCCGCGCGCACACAGGGACGTCAGGCAAAAGGTGTCCATATCCCATTTAGTGCTCATGACCAGGAATTTCATCATAAGTATCACGTACAAAAATGAAAAGGAAATCCTCAGAGGAAATATGCTGCTTCATGAGGCTTGCTGGTTATCTCAAGGCAAAATATGAGGACACATATAAGCACATAATATTCTTGTTGGCGTGTTACTCGATAAGATAGACTCTCTGCTTCGCCTGTCTTTCAGCTGAAGGCTCTTTTTTCCCCTTCCTCGTGCTGCTTTTTAGCTACTGGCGAGCAGCAGGCAACAACTGCTACAAGGAATCACTCCAAGTCTCACAACATGAAAAGGTTTTTAGTTCTCCAAGAGATGCTGTTCAAGTATTTTTTCCTCTGCATTTTGAAAATTAAATCTTTGAGGTATTATACAGGGAATGTGTCATATGGGGATTATGTACAGTCCTTCCTAGAAACTTTCATTTATATCTACCCAAGGCTTTCATAGACGTTGCCAACGTGGTAAGGCATATCATGATATCCCACATTCCTTCTCTAAAATCCCTCACTGAGGTTGCTAAAACAGAGTAACTATATACAAACCAGGTTAAAAATCCATAACCCGTGTCTGGATTTTATCACATCTATTTTAAAAGAAAAGGGAAAAAAAAAACTTATCAGGAAGACCACGTGAAAGTCACCACTTCAGTAGCTGCAGCATTTAACAAGGCATCTAATTAAAAGCTTGCTCTGCTCAGACTATCGGGCATCAATCAGGATTTCCATATGAAAGCAAAACATGTGGCGAAGGAATGGGACGCATTCAAGGCAAGGTCTCCCTGTTACTAACTTCTGATGCAATTTTGGTACAGCAGAGGAGAGTGAAGCGCACCTCGGCTTTTTCTTTAAAGGAGCTGGGTTAGCCCGAGCGCAGTGGAGGAGAGAGATCGCTTGTTGCAGCAACAAGTCTGCAGCTTAGCCCGGCACTCTCAACTTCGCCGCAGTCCCTCCTTCGGCTGAACAAGGTTACAAGTTGTAAAAGTGTAGCACTTCTAGAAATGTATAGAAANAGAAAAAAAAAAATTACACAAAATAATGAAAAAGGAAAACTTTCAACTTACCCTTGGTGATCAGCAGTGAAAATGGATCAGAGTACTTCTTAGGAGGGTTAAACTAAAATGGAAGAGCACGTTCAGGCACTCAGACCTGTCTATTTAAACTTTAAAAGTCTACTGCTGTTCTGTATTTTTCATCCTTCCTTCCCCACTAATGAAAGAAAAGTGCTGATACCTCGTAAAAGTTTTTTCTAACTTGGACACTGGGAGGGCTTTTAACAAGTTTTCAAGCCTCGGTGCGAGAGGAGGGGACAGGGAGGGGAGGCAGCCCGGGAGGAGGGGCGCTCTGCGGGCGGAGAGCACGGAGCTGGGGGAGGAGGAGGGAGAGGATTGAAGGCACAGCAAAAAACCAGCCCGCGGAAAGTCAGAGAGCGTGGAAGTCCACTCTTGCTGATGTAACAAAACAAATACCGGGGCAGTCAGCAGCCGCCCCACAGCCCCCGGTCACTGGGGCACCTGGGCAGCACGGTGACCGGATCTGGGCTCGCCGGAGACAGATGCAACAAGTCGGCTCTCTGCTGTGCGCCTGGAGTTTCACTGCAGGAAAAGGCAGAAACGCAGTGAAAGGCATTCATGAGTAGCCAGAGGGTACCTTCTGCACGCTGGGGCTCCTAGCCACCACTCAGGAGAGGAAGCCCTCCCAAACCCTCTCTACTTTTTTGATGTGAACACAACCTTGTTTATTGAGGTCAATTTCCTTTACGTGCACACATGAAAGTACACACCAGGAGCAGCGTGTTTGTTTCCACAGGAGATACACATCACATATTTTTTTACTATTATTTGTGTGTGCATGTGTGCGTGTATCTGTCCCACGGGAGAAATGAAGAAATGATCTCACATTCCAGGAAACTCTTTCCAGGAAACTTCAGAAATAAAGCACAGTACAGAGAAGCAGGCTTCAATAGTGAGAAATGTTCTTGATGATTTTTGAACACATTCTACAGAATAAATNTAGAAATGTATAGAAATGTGGCAAAAGAGAGCAAAGAATTCCTCCAAGCTGGAATTAGCCCTTTAAGAGAATCCACGCTGTTTAGAGATGTGTGTTTTTAAACAAATTCAAGCCTCAACGCAACAACACAGAATTCTTTGGGGGGGGGGNGATACCTCGTAAAAGTTTTTTCTAACTTGGACACTGGGAGGGCTTTTAACAAGTTTTCAAGCCTCGGTGCGAGAGGAGGGGACAGGGAGGGGAGGCAGCCCGGGAGGAGGGGCGCTCTGCGGGCGGAGAGCACGGAGCTGGGGGAGGAGGAGGGAGAGGATTGAAGGCACAGCAAAAAACCAGCCCGCGGAAAGTCAGAGAGCGTGGAAGTCCACTCTTGCTGATGTAACAAAACAAATACCGGGGCAGTCAGCAGCCGCCCCACAGCCCCCGGTCACTGGGGCACCTGGGCAGCACGGTGACCGGATCTGGGCTCGCCGGAGACAGATGCAACAAGTCGGCTCTCTGCTGTGCGCCTGGAGTTTCACTGCAGGAAAAGGCAGAAACGCAGTGAAAGGCATTCATGAGTAGCCAGAGGGTACCTTCTGCACGCTGGGGCTCCTAGCCACCACTCAGGAGAGGAAGCCCTCCCAAACCCTCTCTACTTTTTTGATGTGAACACAACCTTGTTTATTGAGGTCAATTTCCTTTACGTGCACACATGAAAGTACACACCAGGAGCAGCGTGTTTGTTTCCACAGGAGATACACATCACATATTTTTTTACTATTATTTGTGTGTGCATGTGTGCGTGTATCTGTCCCACGGGAGAAATGAAGAAATGATCTCACATTCCAGGAAACTCTTTCCAGGAAACTTCAGAAATAAAGCACAGTACAGAGAAGCAGGCTTCAATAGTGAGAAATGTTCTTGATGATTTTTGAACACATTCTACAGAATAAATGCATGCTTCAAAACTGATCTGTGTAATTGGAACAAAAAAGTTTGGCTTTGCTCCTGCCTAGACCCTGGTTAAACGCTCCTTGAAAAATGCCTTGTCTGTAGAACAGAGATTAATTTATTTCTCTATGTTAAGCTCCTCACACATGGAGTCATTAGGAATTGGTCTTGCCCTTGTTCATGTCACGGAGTATTAGCTGCTCCGTGGGACTTCTTAAGAGCTTCTCTAGAAGTGTTCCTGGTCAGATCAGTTCTCATGAAGTTTCACACTTTGGGTTGTACCAGGCTCACTTAGGTTTCAACTCATGTTATTCTCAAGAGCTATTTCTGGCTCAGGAGCATGGAGAAGCATTTTTTGCTCTTTAAAGGGGAGAAGTTCAGTAATGGGTATGGAGCTATTCCTAGATTAAGGTCCTCTTTACTGTTTATTATTGAAATAATGGAAGTTACACTCTGAAACACAACCTAGATATTACTGCTTATTTTTCACAGCTCTTTCCTACAGTTTTTCACCCAGATCTCTCCATAGAAGAGAATTAAGACAAGATCTTTGTAGAAATATACTCAGCAGGGAGCTTTGAAGTGAGGAGCTAAACACACCCATCCTGGTTCTTGCTCTGGAGCAGTTAGTAGCAGCCCACACTGCCTCCTGTTTGACATAAAGAGCTAGTACAGTACAGTGCACACCTTCCATTCCCCTTCTTTTTGCTCTCTTTGCTCAGTTTCATTTCTTTCCTTTGATAGTGTCTGGTAGTTTGTTAGTTTTGACTTTTTTTTCCCCCTCTTATTTTTACATTTGTCCAAACCATATGGCAGAAAGAAACTTCATGTTTTCTGAAAGTAGTTTTCAGGTTGCCTTTTCTCATCACGTTAAGGGAGAATTGGAGCTTTGTGCCCCATAGACTGTGGGCCCTTTTCCCTGAGAATGGATAAATTGTAATATACAAACCACAGAGTTTCACCGTCTTCATAACTGTGGTGTAAAACACTGGTTATTCTGGAGCAAAGTAAAAAACTCTGTCAACGTGACTATGTGTGCCAATGTTCAGACATTGAGGACATTTTGGATGTCGCACATATGTTGGTCCTGAAAAAATTGCCCCTTAGGAAAGAAGAATTATGCCAGGAGTAAACCCTTGAATTATAACATGCAAGAATACAAAGCTATCATTCCCTGTTGAAGCTGGCAAGATCACAAGATCACAGGGTCCAGCTTGCCTGATCTTGCATTTTCCCATTATCTTCCAGTATAAGCTTTGCAATTTTTCAAACATTATGGTTTTGAAGGAAAGAAGAAGAAATATTTCTCCACTTAAATAAAAAAACCCAGTATTTGTGAGAAGCCCAGCAATCTTAAAACCCATTTTGGAAAAGTAAAATGTATACATTAGTAACAAGGGAAGAATGGTTTTGCAGTCATATTAAGCACAGGACTTGGTTTTGCTATGGCATTATCTACATGCAAAAGGGAAAGTTTTACAAGTCTCCACCGCAATACTGTGTAGAATTAGGAAGGACTATTGTCTGTCCTGAGAAGAATTAATTGGAAATGTCTCTCAGAGTTTGGAAATATGTCTCCATGATCACATTTTACAGCCTATTACCAGAACACATCCAGCTTCGGGTGATGCAATGATTTACCATTTCACAAGGTTACAAGAAAGTCTCACATTCATTTGCCTTGCAATGGAAACAATTGTTTTAGGTGGAACAAATATCCCCACACACAACCCTTCTTCAACTGAAACTGTGTTCAACAGGAAGGCACAGGGGTGTCAGATCTGAGATACTTTCAAATCAGTTCATAATTTTGGACTAAGAGAGGGGTAAGAAGATTACAGTTAGGTTTGAAGCCTTGCATCATTGAAGACAGATTTTTTTCACATTAAAAAAACGCGTTGGGGCGTTGAACTGTCTGGGCACTCACTTTGACGTTGACGTTCCATTGACGTTGACATCCATTTTGCCTTTTGGAGCAAACAGCACTGTCTTGGCAGGGCAAGGACTCCAGAACCTGCTCACCTTTGTTTCAGCAGGCTGCAGTACAATCTGTAAGAGCACATTGCACCGTGACCCAGGTGCAGTGCTGGAGCCCAGGCTCTGCCAATGTGTCTCTGAGGCTGAACCTCCGTCACTTCCACAGTGCTTCTGTCCACTCTCTGCTGAATCCTCAACTATATCAGTGAAATAGTTCAGAGCCCACACTGCCCACTGCTGCTGCTTTCCTATGCAGACTTACCAAAGGGAACCAAAATTTGGATTATTTAGTATTCCCAGCTTTTGGCACATATTCATGGTTAATACAGAACTCACTCCACTGTTTTGTTTGTAGTTATCACCTTAGCACAAGTGCAGCATTTTATAAAAAAACCTTTTTTTCCTCATATTTTTTCCAAATAATAATAATATTATATATATTATTACATACATATATATTATATATATTATATACAAATAAAACTAATAATATTTGAACAACCTTCACTAGAAAAGATTCACTAGAAAAGTCCTAGTGATTGTTTCCTTTGGAAGGCTATCCAGTCCTTTGACCATTACCAAATCTCCCACGGATACCAGTGGGGTTCATGGTCTTCCAATTAAGCATGTCTGTAGCTTGTGGAGCTCTTAAAACAAATCATGTGCCTTCACATGGTTTCAATTTGTTTGCAAAATTCACTCCCCAGTACTTCCATACACGGCACTGTCCTCGTCCTGAGCAATTCGGGAAAGGAACCCACAAACCAAGTAACATGAGCTGAATATACAGTAAATGAAGATTAATACACACAGGCAGTGCAGATTTTCTTGGGTGCTTTCAAGGTAGCCGTGCAGTTACCCACGTCCCTGGATGGCACAAAAGCTTGGGCAGGTTTTCACTGATATCCCTTCCCACGCATTTGGCTTTGAAGACAAACTTGTGAATAATGCTTGGCCCTCATGCCCTGTGGAGGTAAAGCTTTTCAGAACATCCAAGGAACAATAATGTGGTATTTCATGATTACCTAAGCACATAAATGTGCAGACTAATGCTTTTTTTTTTTTTTTTTTGCACTCAGTGGCTTTTTTTTGCTTGTATAAGGAATTTACGTCACATAGAAATAGAACTCAGCTTTGAAGTAGCTGACCACAGTGCTTGCACATTCTTTCAGCTGGGGTGACTGGGTTGGAGCCCACTGATGCACTCAGCACACACTTGAATCTACGAAACACAGCCATATCCAGCTCCTGCCCCAAGTTTCAAAGGGTCATTGCTTGTTCAAAACAGAGAGTTAAAGGCAATTGTCAGCCTTCAGGGCAGTACCTGGTCCCACTTGGGTGGCACGGCGCATAGCCTATAAGAATATTTTCTGATAATTTTAAGGATAGTAATAATAAAAGGAGGACAATCAAAAGACTGCCTCTTAGTGAGTTCACCTTCCATTCCTTGTTGAAACTGGTCTCTCAGATTCATTTAATTCAAAGCTAGATATTCCCCAGGGGAAAAGGAGTCCTAGTCAGCATAAGATAGATTCTTCTCTTACTGCCTGCAAAAAAACAACAACAACAAAAAATTACTATTTTAAAAGAGACCCTGCTGCAAAAAACAGCAGACTGAAGCATCTAAAATGCAAGTGGGAAGTTCTCTATGACAGATGCCATTGCATCAGAGCCCACCCTAGAGAATGGTCACCATTCTCCGGAAATACATTGCACTGTTGTACAGTCATCTGTCTACAATCTCAGAGTGTTTTATAAATACTATCATAGAAGAAGTTACATTATAGTAACTGCTTTTATGGATTTGGAAAATTTGTCATGGAGAATATCAGCAGCTCTTCTGAGTCATAGACAGCTCATGGCTCAACCAGAATGAGAAGCAAAATTTCTTAATGCCAGGGTCCCTCCTTTAACCCCCAAATTATTCTGATTTGTTCTCTAGTTGCATTTTGGAATATCAACTAGCAGAACAAACAACTAAATGTGAGGTTTTTTTAAAAATTTATGAGGATCACAGAGAAGGCAAATAAAGTGCTCAAAACTTGGGGTGATTGTTTCCTTTCTGTTCTTTTTGCTGGTCAGTGCTTGCCACTTCATACCACAAAGTCTCACCACAACTTCATGGAGATACTCAGCTTGCTGACTTTCACATGCTATGTTTAGAAATATGAATTCTCTCCTGCATTGCTGATGGAGAAAGGGAGAAGGATAATACATGCAGGCTGAGATGCTCTTCAGCTGTGCCAAGAAACTTCTAAACCTCATTAAAAACAGCTTAAACACCAGAAAAGTTGGTCTAAAAAGGATTTATCCCAAGATTGTAACTGATTCCAATCAATACATCTTCTGAACTAGCTGCCTCTCCAGAAAGACACTAGAAAAGTATTCAAACAAAGATTGAAGTTCACAGATCCTTATGAATTTGGCTCCACCTTCTGTACACAGTGAAAATAAACATGAATTATATTGGATCTTGAATGCCAGGTAATCTTTTTGTTTATTTTACTTTTCATTTCACATTAAAAAATCCAGCAGTGTGATTGTCTTACAGCACTTTGTGAGGTTTTGCTTCTCTCTATTGATGGTGGTGAGGCTTCCAAGTCCTTCAGTTCCAAAGGATGGGAGATTTTAAAAACAAATATCGCCATTTCATGTTTTTCAAACCGTAGAGTAACAGAGTGAAAGTAACATTGTCTTCCACAAAACTGTCTTTAAATTCTTCAGGAGGTCTGGAAATGACAGAATATATTAATAGTGAAATAAAAGGAAATTTCAGGATATGTATTGACATTGTCTGCTACTTAGTCTTATGGGTAATCTCACAGAAGACAATAAATTTGCACACATAAAGTATTATCCAGCAATATAAATAAAGGTTGTACAACCAAACCACAAAATAGCAATCTTCCCAAATGAAAGAAAACCAGAACAGGTAAGTCCTGAAAATTACTACCCAGGTGAAAATACTTTTGTACCTTTACTAATGAAAAAAACTCTTTATTATATTAAAAAAAAATTAAAAAATGTTGTGCAATAATCATTGGGCTTTGGATGTTTAGAATAAGTGAGCTGTTTTGACATAATTCTAATACTTTTTATCCAAGATTTACAAACAGCAACTGCCTTTCTATGGAAGGCTTAAAATCTTGTAGAGATTGATGAGTTTTCCACATGTGGCTGAACTGAGGAACAGAAAGTTTGGCTACTTTCAGAGGAGCAAAGAGGAAATGGGTGAGCTCCCTTCGCCTCAAGAAGCTGTGTCTTTTCAATCCTGTTCTCAGAATATCCTCGAGTTTAATTTAATTTTTATTTTTGATCTTATTTCAATAATTCCAGATTCACTCACTATTTGAGTAAATTTATTAATGAGAGTCACTGTGTTTTACTAACAGAACAATGTTTTTACATTTAGCTAGGCAATATCGTTGGTTGCAGCAAATTAAACTGAGCTACTTCAATATTTAAACAAGCATTGACGTCTAACTAAAAGGACTTTTTATCTAGAACATCACAATGAACATTTTTTTATTGTTAATCTACACATTGATATTTAGAAAAAAAAGTCCCTTTTTTGGTCAATTGCTACATGGAAGGAAACTAGAATCAATATTTTATAGGCTCTTTTATTTTGTCATGTATTAGAATAAAGTATGTTAATCACATTATAATTGTAACTTTAGGGTTTTTTTATTCTTCACAAGATTAGAGAATGCTTTTGGGAAGCCTTTTCCTGTAGATACAATTATTTTTAGATTGACATGTGGCTTCATTCACATTTCACTGAGTGACTCTGCTCACTCACCTGCAGATGGACTGTGCTGGGCATTTATTTTGATGTCTTCTCCCCACATGACTGCCAAGGAAACAAAGAGGTTTATCTTTCCTCTCGCTTTAAGAGGGCTTTTGCCTGCAGAAAAGAGAAATTTAATATCGTCTGAGAGAATGGTCCTGAAGCACACTATTTCAAAAAAAATTCTGAAGATCAGAGTCAGAGTGAGTGAGATGTTCCTGGCTGAAAGGGAGAGGTGCACTCTCTGTCTTTCTTGATAGCACCACAGGGGTGTTGAGGACACGAACATTTCAAGGTTTCCCACTCCTTTCCCCTACACTACTCTGTTGCCATTTGCTGCACAGCTGCGTGTATGTTGGACAGAATCACTTGAGGAGCATGATTGCTTCTTTCTTTTGGCAGCCTGCAGGATTAATGGTGTTGTGGACATGAAAGGGTCTGCAAAGAACTAAATGTCACAAAATTCTACATAAAAACCAAATAAAAATTATTAATAGGGCTGACTGCTGGTAAAAACACAAATTGATTTAAAATATACTACTAATTAAGGGGTTCCCATAAGAACAGCTTTGGGAAAACAACTGGAAAATTAATCTACTGGAATTAGCAGTTTGTGTTATAAGATTTTCCCAGAAGGGGATCTTCCAGTATAATCCATGAGTCATTTTCTTAGGCAGCAAAGAACATCAGGTCCAGAAATCTGCTTTGAATTTAGATGTGTGTACATTCATTAATTTAATTTCTTAGGAACTTTTAGATTAATTGAACTGAAAAAGAAATGTAGTCAAGTTACACAGTATATCAGTGATTTAATGACATGTACAAATGATGCATAAAGCACATAATCCCTGACTCCACAGTTTAGGCTGGGAGCTGCTCATTAGTTATTGCCAGCACTGTTCAGCAAACATGAACATAGGTGCATAAGGGAAAACATCACATAAAAAGATAACAATAGCTTTCAGCTATTAAACTTTAATAGTACATTGTATCAAAAGCGTGCTAAAAGCGTGTTCAATAATGTAAGAAAAAATAGTTGTAACATACTGAGCATTAAATTAGGGGTATTCCTTTACGTGTCAAATTTGAATAATAAAACCCAGCAGCTTTATAACTTTTTGAGGCTGTATTTAAAATAAACAACTCTCAATTACCTGCCCTAAAAACTGACACCGGTGTATTATACAAAAACATAGTTCTTGCACGCTTGATCACAATAAAACTCCAAATGGGTACTAATAATCTCAGACTTTTCCATATGTACAGGATATTTTTAGAAGATGGAGTGTAAGAATTAAATCAGTATTCTTACAACCAAGGTTATATCTGACAAATTCTGTCCAAAATCTAAGTGAAAAATGGTGGACAATGCCTGTAAGATGTTATCTCTTATGAAAAAGAAAAGTCCTTATATAATAGCATATTAATGGTGACCTAGTGTTGTCAGCAGTGAGGATGAGAATGAATATGGAATTTAGGTCCTAGTACAGACATGGAGAGCTGAGGCACATAAGTCCTAATTTCTGGTCCAGCTGCCTTTCTTCAGTGATTTCCGAGCTCTGGAAAAGCACAAATTCCTGCAGAGCTCAAAAAGCACCCATGGTGCTCAACACACCCACAACCACCCCACACTGTGCTGCCCAGAGCCCCCTCCCATCCTTGCTCTGACCAGAAACCCCAAAATACCTGAGCTGCTCCCACCTCCCTCCCCAGAAAGGCTCCGTTTTGCCCCAAGTTATCTGAAGCAGCCCAGGATGAGCTGCCATGTGGGGCTCCTCACACCATCCTGTTCTTCCTGGATGAGGCTGCTTGTGATTCTGCTGCTGCTGCTGCTGAGAGTTCCGACAATTATTTAGTGATCAGAACACTTGCTCCCAAAGTGGTAAACTTACTTGCAAGCCCTGCTGAGACTGTAAAGTTCAAAAGACTATCTTTAGCTTTCAAAGCCACTGCTCCAACTATAAAAACCAAGGACAACTGAAGAAAAACCGACGCATCCTTTATTCCTGTTGAGAAAGCTGCACTGTATGGAAAAATATGGCACTGGGGCTGTGGTTTAGCAGTGGGCTTGCCCCTGCTGGATCTGTAGTTGGACTCAATAAAGGTCTCTTCTAACTTTAATAATTCTATGAGATTAGAACTAGATGATTTTTATGGTCCCTTCCAACCCAAACTATTCTATGATTATAAGAAAAAGAATTTAAAAGTTCAATAACATGAGAAATAATTGAGAAAAAAAAAACATTTTTTTCTTAACATCTTTTTCAAAAATAGTCCTAAAAATGGGATAAGAATTCACAACACAGCGTTGAAGAAAGCAAATTTATTTCTGTCAGTTTCAGATGATCACAGCACAAGTGGATACAATCTACATGAGCCTGAGAACCCCTTGGGCCACCCACTGCACACTATTCTGTGGAAATTGTGAGTGACTACTACATTTCGGATGAACTTCTTTATTTGGATGAACTTCTTTTTTCACTGTTTATACTCCTCTGAGTAAATTCTTTCTCTTAAACTTGAAAGTAGTCATGGGTATGAAGGCAGTTAAGCTGGTATCAGTAGAAGATACTGCTGAAAATGTTTATTGATAAAGGAAGATCCTGCTGATTAGCCGAGTGAGCCAGAAAACAAGGGCTGATCTTGGGTATAGGACAGGGAAACACACTATAAACTGCAAGTTAAATGCTAAAACAGAAGTAAAATCTCTTTGGATTACCTCATGAATGACTATATAAAACACAGATCCTTTTATGAATTCATGCAGAGTCAAGTGATAATGATGTACTTGCACAAATTTTGCTTTTCCATGGCACATAAATAGCTCTTCCTTACTTGTTCAGCTTTTGTTCCCTGCCCCGAATACCATTTGATTTCAAGAAGAGATTCTACTTCAAGAACAAAGAGGGTCTCTACCAGCCTTTGAAATGGAAATGTAGAAGTCTCAGTGTGAAATCGTAAAAGCCCTTGATATGCAATCTGCTTGACCCGCAGACTGCATCTGAGAAGTGCACGTGTTGGGAACCCTGGTGCTATATATACTGCCATAAAACAGCTCACTTCTACCACTGGCCTCTGCTGTGACAACTCGCTATGACTTTTAAAATAAGTGTTTTGCTCTGATGGTGTAGATATGTGTAGATTTATTATAAAACAGCCATCTGGGAATCGAGTATTTATTGTGTGTAATTATTCTTAATATTCATGAAATCTAGGTAAACACATTAAGGCAATAATATGCACTTAAAAAGGTGTGAAATATCTTTTGGCTCCTTTATGAACTCCTGAGAGCAGGACTGATAGCGAAAAGCATATCACTTCATTTGTCCTATAAATTGTCCTGAGGAAACTTTATTCGCATAAAACTATGAGTGCTTCGCAGTGTTTCCAACTTAGGGATGAAAACAAAAGCAACAAAAGTATGAACAAAAATTATAACATCATTGTCTTTTTTTTTTTTTTCCTTGAAGATGCTAAAGGTATTCAGGAAAGAAGCACAGCAAGGATCTTTGGCTAAAGGTATTCAGGAAGGGATCCTTACACCACAGGACTGGTCAGTGTGGCCACACTGATAACCACCACAAACACAACCTATTCAAAGTCCTGTTTTAGACAGAAAGATGCTTTCCTTACACAGACTGAGGCACCAAGCAGCTTTGTGCTCTCAAGACCGGATTGACCCCCAGCAGTCACAGCAGGAAGCAATTAATGACTGCTCAGAAAATGAGGTGCCTCCCCACGTGGCAGTTGCTGACTTGGAGCTTCCAGGCTTTTACAGCAGGACAGAAAGGCCTAAAACATAATTCAGCACCAGAAACGTTGTGTGTCTTAAAACCAAAAATCTTTGACTTAATTCCAAATGTTATGCTGAGATGTAATCTTTCTTTCTGTCCCTGTTAATTACCAGTTTTACGACAAGCTCACATTTCTAAGCAGCTCTGCAGACCAAGGTTGCAGAGACATATTAGACACAATTATCACATTGTGCCAAGAAGAATAACTGCTGCTGGGCAAAAAGCCCGAAGGACTGTTTTGACATCCCAATCCTAACCAAGGTTTGAAGTTTCGGTGGCTAGAAAGAAGTATAATCTACCAATACACCAAATTAGCCTCGAAGCCATTGAAGGACATAACATGTGAATTTTTACATTGCCCCATTCATATTTGCCCTACATCTAAATATAAAAGAAGCGATACACTTAAAAAAAAAAAGTACATAAAACCACAACGAAACGATCAAGAATTTTTCTAATCTTAAAAAGTTTTATTTTTTAATAATTTTTCTATTATGATACTAAATGATTTAATGACGGACATTGTGATTTATGCGAGACTAAGGTTTTGAACAAGAAGGAGGCAGGAGTTTGGCCGGGGGACCCGGGGCCGGGCGGGACGGCCGCGTTTCCAGCGGGTGCCGCCAGGGGGCGATGCGAGACAGGGGAGCCCCCGGCCCCGCGGGCGGCGGGAGCGCGGCTGGCTCGGGGATGGCAGGGAGCCGGGCTGGTTTTACTTTTTTGGGGGGGTTGTTGTTTTTTTGTTTTTGTTTTTAGGGTGTTTTGGCGCTTTTTTTTTTTTTTTTTTTTTTTTTTTTTTTTTTTTTTTTTTTAAAAA
>WAAE01026294.1:49924-88817 GCA_013400495.1 Nicator chloris
TTTGTTTAAAAAAGTTTCACTCAGACATCAGGAGTCCTGGTTCATCGTAACCATTCTTCTCTTAGCTCGGGAATGAGTATCTGAGAATTGGAAACTAGTCAGTTCCCAAGGGCTCCCCATCTGAAAGTAATGATTCTCGAAGTACATTTCAAAGCCTTTTATGTCACGGTCTATAATACAAGCTTGTCATAACATTTTCAGCCTTTGACAGGCTGATCAACAATATTTTGTTTGGTTCTGTTTTTCATGTAAAAGCCAAGATAAGCAGACAGAATGCTTGCTTGGCTATCTATCAGTATGGATTATCTGTAAAATCAATCTGCTTTCAACAAAGAGAGTACATCTCAGAAAGTTAGTCTTTCTTTAAATCATGTATCAGGATTTCTGCATGTCACAGGAATATAGAACAAGCTGCATTGGAAGGGACCCTCAAGGACCATCAAGTGCAACGCCCTAACTTGTACAGGACACCCCAAGAGTCACACCACATGCCTGAGAGCATTGTCCAAACTCTTCCTGAACTCTGTCAGCCTTGGTGCTGTGACCACTTCTCCGGGGAGCTTGTTCCAGTGCCCAACCATCTTCTGAGTAAAGAATCGTTTTCTAATACTCAACCTAAACCTCCCCTGACACAACTTGAATCCATTCTCTTTTGTCCTGTCACTGCTCAACACAGAGAAGAGATCAGTGCCTACCTCTCCTCTTTTCCTCATGAGAAAGTTGTAGACAGCAATGAGGTCTCCCCTCAGCCTCCTCTTCTCCAGGCTGAACACACCAAGGGACCCCAGCTGCTCTTCATACAGCTATGCCTCAAGGATGCTATCTAATGATTTAATCTCTTTTTTATATTGTGACACCCAAACCTGCCCCCAGCACTCGAGGTGAGGCTGCCCCAGTGCAAAGCAGAGTGGGACAATCCCCTCCTTTGCTCAGCTGGTGATGCTGTGCCTAATGTCCCCCAGAACACATTTACCACTTATATGGTGTAGTAATTTGGCTAGTACCCCAGGGCTTTCAAGGTCCATTAGTACAACTAATTAATTGTCATTAATTGTTTTCTTGGTTCTTTTCTGTCATTCACATCACTCTATTAAAATGTTCTGATTCTTCTGGGAAAAAATATGTTGCATACTTTTGTCAATAAACCCACAACACAGACATTTTTCATTAAAAGTGTAAGTCAGTTGCATGGCAAGTGAGTGATTACTTGTAATTTATTTGGATAATTCCTTCTGGGAGATATGATAGAGTAATTGTTTTAACAACAATTTCAATTTCAGAGACTGTGTGTCAAGTCTTAGTGTTTTTCTCTGGAGTTTATTTTTACCTGCAGAAAAAAAAGAGTACTTAGATCACTTGAGATCTAATTATCTCTAGAATCTTTGAAATTCCTTTATAGTAAGTTAATAGAAAAAAACCCAAAACAACTGGTTATGATACTTGAGGACATGTTCCCATCTGATGTAACTTCTAGAAGGGGCACTGAATGCATTTGGAAGAAAAAAAAAACCAAAACAAGTTCTAAGGTAAATAACCCTAAGTAATATGTGGAGTCACTGGTGGATGTAAGCAGCAGAAATTTAAACACTTTCTTATTGCTCATTATAGGATAATCAAAGCACAGGAGGTCCTCCACTCATACTGTAGATACAAGTGAATTTTGCAGTAAATAAATTAACAAAAAGTCAAGAACTCCATAAAAAAGTTAAGACTTCCATTCATCTTCAGTTGTTTAGCAGTCATGCAATTGTAAATTATAGCCATAGTAAATAGATTATCTAATTAATTTAGACAATTCATTTAGATATTTACATTATATTCCCAGGCACAGTTTGACCATTAAACAAGTATCCATTGCTCAAGATTATTCATTTAAATATTTACATTAATGTATTTTAGGAATGTCTTGGGAATGCTCCTGTAACACGTAATTCCAACTTTTTATTTCCAGCATGAGTTATTTGTAGACTACAGTTTGTGGTTGCTACATTGATTGACTTCTTAAACCCACAAAGGACCTTCCAGAACTTGCACTCCGTTTGTTCACCCCTAAAAAAAAGACATGTACACACCCATATTAATTTGTTTCTACTATTTGTTTTTCAGAAAAAAATCACTGATAATAAGACTTATCCTGTATGACTGTCCCGAAGGAAATGTAGAATACAGCATAAAATAGTAGACAAAACAGTGCAATCTAAACTCCAAGCCAGTAATACAAATAGAAATGAAGGATAGAGGTAAAGTTTGGGATTTTCTTGTTTGCCTGATTATTTGGTTTTGTCCACGGAAGGTGAGAAAATACAGTAAGTGAAAACAAAAGTTAGAAAGACGCTCTTGAAGGACAGAAAATATTTTCCAACTGCCAGGGAATGGAAACTTCCTTTTGTTCTCAGTCTTTGTACGGCCTGAGTTGTTTATAACTAACTTGGACACCAACCCTCAAAAGACAACAATTTTGAAACAGCAAAACCATAGGTGAGGACATAATGAAAGCTATTGCCAGCTCTAAATCTTCTGATTTGCATTTCACCAATTGTAGTCTTCTCCTTCATTGTTCTGGGGAGACCTGACATACAGTCATAGGAAAATGAAAGATGTCCTCTTCTTGTGTCCTCTTTGAAGGCTTTGAAGATCAGTGTCAATGAAGTGAACAGTATAAAGAGATATCACCAAAGGCATGGGTGATTTTTAAACATCAAATCACAGAAGATGAAACTATCTGAAAAAGAAACATAGCACACAGAGATGAAAACTCCTTACTGAAAGCCATGCACTGCGTGATGGATATGCACAAACTTATTCAACAATGTGCAGACATTTCTAGTAAACTGCTATCTCTGTAGAAAATATATTTTAGAATTTCCAGTAGCTGTAAGGAACTCTCAACATGGAGTTGCTCTTAACAGGGGTGCATCCTTCAGAAGTGTGAGGGTTTTTTATGGAAGAAAAATGCATGCAGGTCTGTACAAAATATTAACGGTACAAAAGAGATAGTGATGTGATTAATGCTTCAATAGGGTTATACTCTATAAATATAATCTGATTTACTCTTGAAATGACCATATTGAGTAATTTGTTTTATTGTGATCATTACAGTGACAGATTTTCAGTTTGTCTTTTCAGTTTGGGTTTTTTGTTTGTTTGTCTTTTTACCTTGTTTTCTATTTGCTCTCATAATAAGAAGTGTGCCCTGCTTAGTATTAAAAACTTCTCTGGATTAACAAAGTTCTCAAAATCAGATTTAGTACTGAAATAACCTGGACTTTAAATCATGGCTCGGGGTGGAGCAAATAATGGATAAATGTAGGAAATGGGAATTATCTCAGTTTTAAGGGCTTAACTTGAAAGATAGTTTCTAAAAGTATCTCATTTATGTGAGATTGATTGTTTGGATCAACTCAATAAGAAGTGTACCTCCATTATGAATTCTGTGCAAAGTTATGGAGTGCACATACGCAGTGCTGCACCATTGGTGGTTTTTCTAGATCTTACTCTAACTCATTTGGTTGCTTTTTTCACCAGTTTTTGAAAATGAATATATTTTTATCAAGCAGGGTTATATTTGACACATACCACCTCTGGCAATGTATTGAAGGAAGATGTCTATGAAGAAGGTAGTATTAAAAGACAGATTCAACTTTTTTCAATGTATAACTTCTGTGGTACCCATTTTATCTACTGTATCTGGGATGAATAGCCAGCCTTAAAATGCACAATTAGAAAAATCAAAATAATTGACATCTTGTAAGCAGGTGCAAATTTTTATTTGGAGGTGAAAAGTGAAGATAACCATTTGGGGACTGTCGTTACTAAATAGGGAATGATATTCCAGTCTTCAAGTCTCAGTACCTCCTCCCAAAGCTGAAGGTCCACAAGTAAATCAGTTATCCCTGATTTAATTTCTTCTGTAGGTTAGCCTTTCCCATGCCCCAGATTGTGAACCAGTAATTGCTTCCAAGGCTGAGCTTTTGCACAGGTGAGTGCACTAGTGTGATTTGCCAAACGATCAACAGGTTCATCTCTTATTCCCATATCTTAGTACCAACAGTTCAAATTTTTTTCCACATTCTGAGATCAAAATTCCCATTTTGAGTTTTGAGCAGAGACAGGGTTTTTCCTAGCAGTGATTCTCTATGTGGTTCTAGGATCTGGTTGCCTTACCCTCAATTTTTCCTCCAGTTGTAAACACAAACACAGGCATATGAATTCCTGTCAGGTGGTTTTCAAAATAGCTTGGCTATTGAAGAATTAGCATTGAATATCTGTTACATAGTGTTCTTCCATCTAAAGTATAATTTGCCAAAAGACTTGAATTTTCTTTCTGTCTTGAATTGGCTGGTTTATGCATGTTTTTCATTTTGGAGTTTAATTACTAAAATTCTCAAGATTTGAATTTGCTGAATTATTAAATAATGCTGCAGGGCAATGTAGTTTTGTCATGGTCTGTCCATTTAAAAACATGATGGCAATTTTATCAATATTTTAAATAATTATTCATACTGCGACCCAAATGGCTAGCTATTAATGTTAACAATTCTGTCATACTGATGCAAGGATATTGATGGCTGTGCATTTGTCAGAATGCAGAACAAAATTATACGAAACCATTTTTATACAAGGCACTTTCCCTTTCAGCAGGATTTTAATTGAAGTTTTCTTCTGGAATTTATTTGAATAATGTAATAATCTGTTGCAGTGCAATTAAAAAGACAGATTGGACTGAACTCGTATTTGGAAGAATAGGATATATCACTTTCTGCTGTAAAAATTCTGTTTAATTAGCATTGAAATTGGCAGCACTTACCTTTCTATTACTGTAGCCGACTAAAATGCAATGTTTCCATACCTGTAAAATGTTCAGTATAATCAGGAAGGAGCAAGTTGTGCTTTAGGGTTTTCAGACTCTTACAGATATAGCTGAATGAACTCACAAATAAAATCTTTACCAGTATCAAAGTAGCAGATTATGGAACTGGCAATAGTTTCAGATATGTTAAAAGACAACACAGCTATTCAATAATTAAGACTTGAATCCATTACGTTCTTATTCTGAAAACAAATCTGTTTTTTTATTGTTCGATGTGCTCGGTAGAGGCAGGCTGCGGTCTGTGTGTGTGCTTACATAAGAGAAAGCAAGAGGAAGACTCGCTAAGCACAGAAACATTAAGGCCCACATGTTCTCAACAGAGAGAAAACAGCACAAGCTGGAAAATTGTCAGAAGCTGGGCAATAGCAGTCTAGCAATGTCACTTGCCTGAGAGCCCAGGGTGCATCGTTTTAATGTTACAGTCAAATGGCTGCATATGCTGCTGTCTCAATGATTGTTGTGGAGATGCAGCCTGTTTCACAAGCACCCTTCACCTTTCAATTGATTTTTCCAACTTTCTGCCCAGGAACTCCTACAGAGTTTCAATGGGATGACTTCCAAGACAAGAGATTGCTTTGCTGAGAAAGGCTGTCAGTCTTTGGGATGGAGAATGAATTAGGAGCAAAAAGGTAGGAAAAGCTGGGGGATAATATTTCTTTACAAAAATAGTTTCTTTATCTTTTTGATAATTTGTCATCATCAAGAGTATAAATTTCTATCCGGACACCAGGAATTTCAGTAAAGGGGAGCTGCAGTGCAGGGGTTTGCCACCAAAGCACTATGATTTTGTATTGGAGATATGTATCTGCTTGTCCGATCCTTGCAACCACCACTAACCCTTCCTGCTGATCCTACCTCTTCCAGCAGCTGCAGGGCATAGATTTATTCTTACGGAATAGCTCTTGTGGACCACCCTTGACACAGCTCAGGGACCTCAATGGAAGCAGTATGGTGCCCAGTTACCAAGCACAAGTAGCCCATTGGTCCATAGTTACAATCAAATTTACCTCAGTAAAACATAGAATGAAATCTATTTCTAACTTGTCACTACAATATTATAAAATTGTTTCTATTGATACATTCTAAAGCTCTGGCTCCATTTGTCTTTGAGACTCTTGGAACTTAAGCTATGAAGCTCACACCCTCTTGATGGGCTCTGAACTGGATCTGTTCCTGGGGCTGGGTAAAGAATTCTTCAAGGTGACTTGACATGTGCAGCTTTGAAATATGTTTTTGTAGTATGAATCCGACAAGTATCACATTTCTACCTCGTGCACTTTTATTTTAAAATATAACTACAGTCAGATGCTAATACGCCAAACATCCATCCTCCTGTCACCTACGAAAAAGTATTTTCCTGATACAGACAACTAGATTTTTTTATTTTTTTCATTCCTGGAAAACAAAAGCTATGGGTTCCAACTTGAGTTTACCTGGGAAAAATCGACATTTATAAGAATAGCAGATTGTAACAGAGACGTAACTTGGAGGAAAAAACTTGTATGACAGCGGGGGTGTTTTTCTGTGTTAGAAAGCATATTAAAATAGGACATTGCCAGGGCTAAATTGATCCTCCCATTGGAAATCATAAGCCATTGTATTTTATTTGTAAAATAAGGAGAAGGAATTGATTGTCTTTCATTTTCATTTGTTTAATTTCTGTGTTCACTGCTCCAATCCCACATGCATTAAGTGCCTCAGAGTTAAGGAGGATGAGTGTATTATTGAAAAGCAAATAGAGTGAACTAACACAGTATACTTCAGTGGCAGGTATGGTTTCACACACAGGATGTAGGAGCCCAAACAGAAATTATGTAGATGTTAAGGATAAAATCTAGTTGCATGAATCACACGGTGAGACTGCCTATATTTACAGGTGACTAGGGCCATTTGGTGCACTTAGGATGTTCTTGGGACTGTGAGAAAGAACAGAAATACAAGAGATGCTCAGCCCTTTGACAAGACTTTCCTTTAAGTTCAACTAAGTTAGTTCCTATATTAGTTGGCTTAAACCCAGCTCCAGTTTAAACTCACCTGAAAGTGAGCTTAAACTGAAGGATTGATTCAGCAGACTCAGACACTTAGTGCCATTTGGGATGCCTTAGGGCATTTCAGACATGTGCATGTGCCTGGCAGATGTGACACAGGACAAACAGGATGCCTACACTGTTCTGGAGCATCTGGATACCACACACTGGGCCCAAGAACATCTCAAACTAAATGCCATTTATAGATAACTGAACTTGAAGCTTATTGTCCCACAAAAGCTTTCAAAACAATTACCCACCATAATCTATTGTAATATAGCAAAAGGAGGCCACACTTAACCCAGGAATTTTCATGCAAATTGCTCTACAATAAAAACTGGATTTTGTTAACAGATGGATCATTTTCCTGTTGTTATTTTTACGTTGTTCCAAATCATGTTTCCTTCAATTGCAGGGTACTTTACAGTCTTCATTGCCAATGAAAACTCACAAATATCAAGTAAGATGGTTTTGCACTGCCCAGTTCTGCACAGCAGGGTGCTTCACGCAGCCAACAGATCAACACCTGCCCACACGCTACTGCTATTCCGCCAGATAGGGACGGAAACAACTTTATGAGATTCCTTTGAGATCATTAAACTGAATGTTTAATCAATTATCATTTGTACTTTCATTCTCAGCACTGATGATGTGGAAATGAATGACCCATGTGCAGAGAGAGCTGAAGCAAAGGCTGGTGGTTGCTGCAAGGGCTCCTGAACACTGGAGCACTTGTGTCACTTGCAGTCTGTCAGGGAAAAGGGGTAAGCACTTACATTCCAAAGGAGGCCAGGCAGAAAAGAACTGCAGCATGAAGTCTTATGACTCCATGTCTTAACATGGACCTCGCCTTAGCTAATTCAGTTTGTGTTTCCTTTGGGCTCCTGTTTACATGGTTGGTATTTATGGAGATTTTGAATGCCATTTTAGCCAGATTTTCCCATCACTTACAATATTATAAATGGAGCATGACTTCCAATGGACTAACTTGGTGGTGTAAAGTAAGTAAAAACAGGGAGAGAAATCAAATAATTTTAGATTGCCTGCATGCCTTCTATCGATTTACCACTATGCAATTAAGTCCCTCCTGATTTTGTTTTGTTTATTCTTCTAGTTAGCAGCCTCTCAGTTAAAGAATTAATTTTTCCCTTGTTTGTTATTCTTAGGCTCTTAGAATAATCTAAAGTAACTGACTTCAGTATTGTATAAACTAACTGGTTTACTATCCAGTTCCACTGAATAATTTCCATTATTGTAAATACTTTAAACAAACAAAACAAGTGTTCTTCCCTTAAAGGTTTGAGAATTACAGTTCTAAATTACTTCAGATGTACCCAGCAGGATACTTAGTAATAATGATACAAGAAGAATGCAAATCAGTGAGTTTTCAGAGTTAAAATAGGTAAATTAAAGTCTGAAAGTTGAGAAGGTCATGGGAAAATATTAAATTGAAAAAAATCAATACTAACAGTGTGACACTTTGGAAGAGAGGTGCTAAGTGTATGCAAACATTTATAGGGTAAAATATCTACTGTGAAGAAAGCTTTATAGCAGTGCCAAGCTGAAAAGCACAGGACAAAGTTTGTGAGTGTATGGAGACAAAGAATTCCTCACTGAAGGAATACAGTTATGGTGAAAGAAAAAGAATAATTAGAAAGTATCATAATCTCACTTTTTTAGGAAACACAGCAAAACCTTAAACAGAAAATATTCCATGCTTCATCTAAGAACTATACTGCTTTGTACTAACAAATATTAATCCATGCCACCCCCAATCTGTATTGTAGGAAGCTGAAGAAAAAAAAAAAAAACAAACAAAAAAACCCCAAACAAAACAGTAAGCGAAGCCAAAATAATCTCAGAATTTAAAAATCACACAGACTGAAAAAGAAAGATGCCAAAGAAAAGAAAATGCTAGGGACTCTGTATTCCTTCAGGAACTTCTTTGCTGTTATTTTTTAGCTGAAAGATGACCAGATGCTGTGATAATGAATTGGAGTATAAAACTGTATTGAGAGTTATTTTCAAAATAGTAGCAGTGAGACTGGCTAAACAAAATGGAAATCTGATTATCTGAACTCTCACAAAGGTTGCTGTTTTTGCCATATCAAAAAGAAAACAAAACAAGGCAAGCATACAATAGAAAGCTCTCTTGGAATATCTTGGAGGGGAAAAATCCTTGACAGACTTTAGGACACAGGGTATGACCTTAAGAGCCAGCTTTCAAAGGGCTTTCAGCTTTGGCTGTAAATTGAGTATGTTGCCTGCAGGCACAAAGAGGATCTATGCTTGCAGATAAGATTTTGCAATGTTCTCAGATCACTGCTGGGTCAGTCACTCACTTGCATGCAGTAGATCTGCAAGAGATCACTAAAGACTCCTGTAAAGTTGCTATGACAAGTCATTTCCTTCTCTAATTCAAGCATTTCTGCAACAGACCATGCTAATCTATGACCAGTTTATGGCATTAACATGCTCAGGAATGTTCCACCCTCTACATCCAGCAAGACACTCTTTCCATCAGTAAGAGCAGACAGCATTAAGTACTGAGTTTATTCCATCAACAGGCTCACAGCTTTGCACTACTGGGAAAGTAATGTCATAATATATTTCTAATGCCAACTTTAATTTCATTGTGACTCTGTCTTCAACTTACCTCTTTCATTGTAGTTTCCCCAACCCTTTTTCTCCTGGTCTTTCATGCTGGTCCTTCTCTCTCTTTCTGCAAAAAATCCTAGCTCCTACTCCGGCCAAAAATATCTGCTCTGAGTTTGCAAGAGGCTGCAGGTTTTACTGTGCTTTCTGGCATCCTTATACTGAGGGTTTATTTTCAAAAGTAGCTTAACTGGAAGAATGTAAACTCTTTATTCAGCTTTCTTAAACAGAAATTTCAAATTTCAATTTCCTGCTGTTATGGACAAGCACTACAAGATTAACTGGCACACTCACAGAACAGATGCCATTAGCTGGAGAGGAAGGGTGCGCAAACAAAAGTTGGAATGCTTTATTAACAGAGGATATTCTTTCTTGTGATGCCAAAGTGGCTCTTTGAATTAGTTTTGGGAGACTTCTCCCATGACCTAGAACTGATACAAGAAGGTAGCCAGAGATTTTAGCAGTGGCTGGCAGCGATGTGTGCAAAGGAGACACAAAGGAGCTGTGCAGAGCATGAGTATACAGCATTTCCTAAAAAGCATGCCCCACCAAAATTTCTCAAAATACACTTAAACACCTTAAAAATCAACTATGTTTTCTAAAAACCCTCATCTCCACCTTTTAACATCCTCACTGTGTCGCTCTAAATAAGCACTTGGAGGGAGCTCTGAATGGCCATCCCCTTTCTCCTCCTAGTGGAACCCTCTTCCATACCCACTGAAGTTAGTCATTTCACTTACACAGTGACCAAAATAAACACAAGAACCCCAGTGTGTTTTGTTGCATTAAAGGAGCTGCCACTATCACTTTAAACAACCCAATTCAGGTGGTGTTTTGTTTCAAGCCTCCAGTGACCACTGTAAAATCCATGTGGCAGAAATAACCTCTCAATTCAAGCACACGTCCAGCCTCCCTGCCTTTCCTTTATCCTTGATACAACCACTTCTTCCTGCCATTCAACAAATAGATTCTGTTTTCTTTGTATCCAGGCTTGTATTAAAAATGCATTGAGAAATCACTGTGTAGATATAATTAATTTTTTGTTCTCTTGCCCTCAAAAGACATGCTCAGGGTGCAGTGAGGCTGAGTGCTCCTCAAGTGTTATAATTGCACTAAACAATGCCAAAATCTCAGAATTAATACAAAATCTTAGCTAGAAGCAGAATGCACAAATGATAGAAGTGTAGAAAAGATCATCAAGTATCTGTGTTGGAGCAGACCAAATCATAACTACAGTATCTGTACATTTTTTTTTAATTAGCAATGAAAAAGAATTTTTTCACATCATTTCACATCATTTTATTAAACATACTGTATCTAAAGTTTTTCGTGCAAAAAAAGCAAACACAAAACCCCATCAGTTTTTCATGGGTTTTTTTTTTGGTTTTTTTTTTTTTGGTATCATTACAATGGAAGTTGTAATATGGGACAGAAATGTATCATCAGTAGAAAGAGGGAAAGAAGAGGCTGCTGTGACTTTTACTAAGTTGCACAGCCAGCACATTTGGCAAGGTGTATAGCCAGTGTTTAACAAGCATGCAGCATTGGCCAAACACTGTGCTCCTTGGTGGAAAAAGGGGGAACTTTATGGGCAGCTCAAATGTTCGGTCTCTCTGATCTGTCAGAGGTTCATATGGCTCACTGGACCCTGTACAGCTGCCTGCTTGCTTTCTTCAGAGGACTGTGGGTTTCTGTTCTTTGTACTGGTCAGACACAGGGTGGATGGCCAATGGCAGGGAAGGTTATATTGTTATACATTTGTGATGCAAGTGTTGTTTCTGACAGGTATAATGGAAGGTTAAAATGCTTGCTGTACACTTGTATAGTGTGTGACTAGGAATATGAGGCACTTTGGTGCTGTGCTGAAGCAAAAGCCTAAAGCAATGGAAACACCTATTTCTTCTTAAGTATTTCTGCCACCATCACGTCATTATATTACCAGATAAAACTGCTGTTACTCTTGCTGGTAATCTCCTACCCAGTTCATGCATAATCAACATGAGTCCAATGACTTCTATTTGTAGCTAGATCAGTGGCCACAGGCACTGGCATACAGACTGTATGACGTTTCCTGTACTGTGCTCTTTGTTAGGCAGAGCTCATTACCAAAGGAGAAACACACCAGCCCTGCTGGGATTCTGTTCTGGTTTCCTGGGACCAGCTTCCCATTGCAAGCACCTTGCATTTAGAGAGCACACAGGACATAGATTGTGAATGACTTAATTTATCCTTTGAGTAAATAATAAAGTTCCACAGTTTAAAACTCACATTGCTGACTCTGGAATTTTCCCCATCGAAAAAAATAGCAAGGAAAGGAATTCACTGTGCTCAGACCCATTGACTGGACTGAAATGCAGCTCACCTAACACTGCAGCACCGTCTCCTCAGGTCCATGAGACTTGGTAAGTGCTATCTGAAGCTCTGCTCAGGAGTACTGAGAGTAGAAACTTTTACAACTATCTGGTCCCACTGAAAATAACTGAAAAAGATTTTGCAACCTAGGAGGAAAAAAAAGGTAGGAATAGGAATGAAATTAACTGACTTGTCTAGTAGTAATTTAGAAATTTTAAAGAATAAGAATTTCTCTCAAAATTATTCTCTACTGCCCCCCCAAATCTGACTCAAACATTAATTAGCTAAATAACTGCTTTAGATTTAGTGCTTTGTTCTGAAGATTTAGGAAAATTTAGACTTTGTGGTTTTTTGGCCTCTCCAACTTTGTAATTTAGTTCAATAATCTTGGAAAAACTTTAAGTAACTCTTAATTGACTACACTGTAAGCTATATTTTCATGTAAAATTAGTTTCATTTTCTTGACTGTTAATAAAACCATTTAAAGCAACCTTCAGTAATGTAATGAAAACAGGTCTATTGACTGATGTCCTGTAACACAAGTTATCAGTTGTCACACATGGGGAGAGGGCAAAACAGTACAGTAAAGCAAAATGCCTGATCAGGAGGAATACATCTAAGATTCAACAAGCAGAGTATCACTTTTACAATGCACATCCATTCATAATTCTTCAAATGACTGTAAAGAATTATTCAAATTTTTTAAAAATGCAGTTTCAGCTTTTTAAGAAGCAGTTAGTCAGTGAGGCACCTTGCCACTATCCTGCAACCCTCGTGCTGCTTGGTGCCTGCATTTTTCTGTCTGATTTCATGCTTTTCTGTTCTCCCTCACTTCAGCAGACCACCAGACCACAACCATAGGCACAATGGGGAAATGTTCCTATGATGTGGTTTCTGAAATTTGTCTCAGTTTTTCTTTTCTTGGCAAAGGCTTATTCATTTCCATGCTCTGCGCCAATCCTGTTCCCAGTAAATGATAGCTGTGTGAGTGCTGAATACACGGGAGTGCTGAATTTGGCTTTTTGTCTTCAGCTGGTTTCACAATGACTTTTTCTGACTCAGTGTTCATTCTGGCAAATAAATGCAAATTCTAATAAGTAGGGTTGCCACTTAGCAAATCTTTTTTATTACTAAACAGATTTATTCCTACTACTTTGATTTTGTTTTCTTTTCCTGTGATATTTAAAATCAAATCCTCATAATAAGAACCCTCTAGAGTCTACAATAGATTAAATTTTCAGGTGTAAGTAACATATTGTTTAACCTCAACAGGGCTCAGTCGTGCCTGGTGCTTACTGTAAGCAATTTAAAAAGTTACTTACATGATAAGAACAGTCTTTTAAAAGGAAAAAAAAAGTATATATAATTTCTAAACATATCTTTTACAGAATGCAGACACTGACAGTTGTACAAAGGCTATATGATAAAAATGCTTGGGAGGTCCTTGCTGCAGCCCTTGCTGCTACAGAAGGCTCAGTGCTGGGGTCACACTGGGGTGCTCCTGTGATGTCAAACAGAACAGGTCCCAGGGCAGATGCACTGGTGGCACTCCACTGCCACCACCCTCCAGGTAAACACAACCCTCTAACTGCTCTCTGTCCTTTTGCCCAGCCATCCAACTGCTTTTTAACCATCTGTCCACCCATCCACAGTGTAATGACTCAGTTCCAAGAATTTTGAAGGAGACTCTTTTGGAACCCTTGCTAAAGTCAAGGTAAATGACACCCACTGCTGTCAGTTTGGTAAGGTATGATAGATCACTCCCTGGAAAATCCATGCCGTCTGTTGCAAAACTCTTATTTCTTCACCTGCCCCAAAATGTCCTTCAAGAGGACTTGCTCCACAGTTTTCCCTGGAATCAGTGTTCTGGAGACCACTCTAACTAGTAGATATTGTTCCAAATTGTTGGAAAATAGATTGCATTGTGTGTCCTTCTCTGCTACTAGATGGATTTGAAATCTTCAGAGTGGATATCACATTTAATTAATCACTGAACTTCATTTTAAGTTGGTGCCTTCAAGAGCCCCATTCATTAATTTCTATTTCTCTCAGAAGATCTTTTGTCCTTGACATCAGAATTTAAGGCTTAGTTTATAAAGTCCCATCAAAGCTGCTGAAATCTATGAACATAGGTGAAAGAAGCTTTTTTTTCCCCCATAGGTTGACGACCATAATTAATTCAGTATAATTAATTTGAATTCAGTATAAAACAATGCCTTTATTTTCATTAATTATTAGAATGATACATTTATTTGCACACTCTTAACTGTCCATATTTAAAGAAACATGAATTATGGTTTGAAAGTTAAACACAAAAAAAGTTAAATACATTGTTTTGTGTATTAAACCTGTGTTTGGGGTATTTGCCCAATCCTAGTATATGAGTGCCTACTAAGATGTCTGAAAGCTGGTTTTGCAAGAAAAACTTGACATTTCCAACTTCCGACTCAGAAATACATATTTTTTTTTAGCATATTGCTTCTTGCTTTCTCTTATTATTTTTAGTCTGCGATTGTAAACTGACAGGAACTGGTCTTTCTGTGTTTAGACAGCCCTGGACACTGCAGCCAGGGTGAGTGACTGAGGCTCCCAGCAAAAGTGGAAGGGAAGGATCTGCAACATATTTCTAATTTGCTAAATTCTGAGAAACTTCTCGGTTATGTGTCACTTTTCAAAACAATTTTGCCATAGCTTTATTTCCTTCGTTCCCTTCTCCAGACACATGTATTTTAACATGATGAAATGGGCATTACAATTGTCTGGTTTGTTTGGGAGCCAGTTAACAAGAACTCAGCTTTTCTTCTCTCCGCTCCCGCTCTGTATATCATACCTCAGGAAAACACATGAATTTTGGGGGTACTGCAGCAGACTTGGAGATAGATCTAATTCCAGTCTTAACTGTATATTTTGGCATTGCATATTGATTCCGTTAGAAAGAATAACTGTTTTGTGCCTTGGCTTCTGAATCAGCCCAGCCACAGAGTTTCACAGTCTGTGAATATTTCAGCTTGCTATCATAGCCTTTTCTTGTGGTCCATGCATTAAAGAGGGCCAATGGCAGTATGAGGCATTTACATCTCAGCAGGAGCTTACCAGAATTTAACAGGACAAAGAAGAAATATTTCATCAACTATAAGTACTCCTCCTCTTAAAATCGACCTGCAAATTTTATATATATATATAATGAGTCTTGTAGAAAAATTTGCAAAACTGCTAATAATGTATAAAAGCCAAGATTTAGCTGAGTTTCAAGATAGTAAAAGGAATAAAACTCTTAATTACATCTCTGAAGGGTATCTGCAGAGGTATTAGCCAAAAATGAAAATATGCTTTAAGAACTGTGTCCAGTTTTCAACTCCACAATACAAAAAAAGACATGCACAGACTAGAGAGGGTCCAAATGTGGGCCACAAAGATGATTCAGTTGCTGAAGGACCTGACTTACAAGGAAAACTGAAGGAATTAGGCCTTTTCTCTCATAAGACTCATGTGACCTCATCACAATTTTCTAGTATTTAAAAACAGAAGTCACTTCTAGTGAAGTCACTTCACAAGGACACACATGGAAATCTTCCTATCTTTTCCAACTTAGGCTGTTCTATTATTCTATGACCCATCTACTACTTTTTGTTAGCATTTGGACATGCATTTTTAATCAGTTTACTTTTTCTGGATTTTTTTGTTTGGTTGCTTTTAGTCTTGTTGGGGGTTTTTGTTGAGGTTTTCTTTTTTTTTTTTTAATCAGGAATTGCATCCAAGACTGAAATGTAGAAGCAGATGGGACAATTTACCATTGGCTTGCCTGAACATGATAACATCAGAGAACTCTCCAAAATGCCTTATTATCTCCTTTGTCTCATCCTCCTTACAATTCTTCTAGATTCGAAATCAGATTTGATAAATTATTTGAGGATTTGGTTTTGACATGAACAATTGTCTTCTGCCGTGGCTCCAATTCATAGTCAGCACTGAACAAATGGCTTATCTGTCTCACACTACGATTCTTTGGCTGTCTAAAATAGCAAAATTATCAGTGTTGCAGTGACCTCTTTTTTTCCATGAGGAAGAATCATGCTGACGTTTTTTAATAAACTAAATTACTTTGAACATCTAAGTTGGCAGGGATAAGAAATTAGAAAAAAAAATTCTACAGTTGAGAAATCACAGTAAAATGAGAGGAAAAGATTATAAATATCAACCAACAAAATGTAATTTGTGGTTCAGCTTGCATAGATTTTGTACTATCTTCATTTGACTTAACTTTAAAGCACAAATCCAGCACATAAACCCCAAGGATTTAAAAACACATGAAATTCTAGTTCTCAGAAAAAAATAAAATACTCCAGAGGATATTCTGATTTGTTCTTAAAGGCTGGAAAAAAATTGCATCTTGAGGTCAGAAGAAACCATCAAAAAAAAAAAAAAAGGAAAAAATTACAGAGGAAAGATCTTGTGTAACTTTAGCCAAGAACTCTTGGATACTCGGGTATGCTTAGTTAGGATATAAGTGCCAAGAAGAAAATAGGAGTTCCAATATATATGAAGTAATTTCTTCAATAGCTCATTAAAAGTATTAATACATCATGCCCACCTTGTTACACAAATTTACCAGTCAAATATTGCAATTTGAATAGGACAATTTGGCTAATTGATCGAGAATTTTTAAACTACTGTCAAGAAGTAGAAAAACATGACTAAATTAAGAAGTTCAGTGAAAAGTAACAGAAATGGTCAGAAGTTTGGGACTAATTATAAGATATAATTAAAAGTGTTGAATACCTCAAACTTAGCAAGGGGTTGACTGAAGGGCAATGTAACCAGCCACAGATACTTCTTTAAAAATGTTAACCTCAATATGATATGGATAAGGTAAAAATGGAAACAATTGGGTATGTATCAGTAAAAATTAAGAATAAGCATTTTCTGGTTTTCTTTACGAAAAATTAAGGAAATTGCATCCCATAGGAATATTTAGTACATGAAGTATCATTATAAAAGTACAGATGTATTGTATGAATCAGTTTGCCACTTTCTTAAAAAAAAAAGGAGTTTTTTGGAAAGAGAGCAAAAACTCATAATATTGTGATCACTAAAAAGTAATATTCCAAAAGCTCAAGAAACAAGTCAAGAAAGAGTTGCTATAGGTACTACTGATTATAACAGCGAACAAGTATTTATGAGAATGAGGGTGAGCCATGGCATTCCCCTGGACTCCTGGATAAAGTTGCTACAGAAAGAAATTATGACCAACACAGCCACAGGCTCATGGCCACTACTGAAACCTCACTGAAATTATTGGAGGCTGCCCATGGACTTAAATAGACTCTGACATTCTGCTATAGTGAAATGAACTCATGGCTAGCACCCAAAGTTCAAGAAAGCCCAGAGGACAAGGTCTTGACCTTTCTATGCCTAAAAAGGGGAAAGAAAAAAAAAAAACAAACAGTAAGGGAGGAGGGCAGGCAGGAGGATGATGGAGGCATAAAGAAGAATAGCAACTCTGGGCTATGCATCTCTTGGAGAAACTAATAGGGAAGGGAAGAGAGATGATCAAAGGAATCTGGATCAAGGATAAGGGACAAAGAAGAACCTGGCACAGCAGAGGAAAATGAATAACACAGTTGGCAGCCCCTTCATGGAGCTCTGATTAGAGCTGCAAGGATTCAATGTCGTCCAAGTACCTCTCCCACTTTTCTATTCCTATTGCAAATTCCAACAAAACTGAAAGCAAAAAAAGCAAAGAGGAAAGCGTCTGAATTGGTGGCAAGAACTAGTAAGTATGCTAGTTATGAGAAAAAGGGAGAATGCAAATCACAGACCAATAAAATACAGCTTCTTGCATTCAAAAATTGACAAGTTTTAGATCAGAAAAACACCTTGTGCTTAAAGTGAAAGGCATAATTCAAAAAGATTAATAGTTATGTGCTTTGTAAAAATGGTCCTCTATTACTCACAAGCGTGCATGAAGCAGAGTGGGTGGCCTTAGAAAGGGATTATGAGAAGAGATGGGGAAAAAACAGAACACTCACATTAGAAAACTGATGAAATCCATACTAACAATAAGCATGTATTAAAAATATTTTAACCTAAGACTGCAGTAAGAGAGCTTTAAAACTTTTTGTCCTGGGAGATGGTGAGCAGACCAGCTTTAACTGTTGATGAAGACACAGTTCCTTACCCAGGCATGGATCATGACCCAGATGGCAGGTGCTTCTCAGAGCTTTCAACAGCAGTGACTTGAGTGGACGGGTTTTGCCTCTCTTCCCCTGCCAGACAGTCCAAGCACTAATATTTATTCAAATGGGATAAACAGTAGAAACAATTTTTGGTAGAAATAGAAATTCAGTTTATTAGGACTATGGAAACTCAATGCCAGATATATTAAAAAGTATAATCAAGCCACTTAAGTCCAGCCATAACATTTAGTTCTATTTAATCCTAATGTATTTTTGTGACTGATTTTTGATGAATCAGCCTTTTAAAACTTTTTACGTAAACTGTTCTTTGGATTAATATGCACATACTATCCTTTGTAAACCAAAATGTTGGCATATATTCCTACCACAGTTTACAAGTAGCCTAACTATTTACCCTTCAGATTATTCCTAGATTTTTTGATGGTAAATAGCATCCAAAGAAAGGAAAGTGCTACCTTTTGGTATACCACTACAATAAACCCTTAAAGATCACAAAAATTCCCTCTGTTAGCATTCTTGCAAGAAGGTTAATCTGAACCTGATGGGTTAGCTCAATTTTGTTCCATTGTTTGCTTCACATGTGCATTAATAACAGTTTGGGAAATTACCTACATTATATATTAGCTACTTCAAAGACTGCTAGAGTTTGTCAAAAGTCATGTCATCTTGCAACATTCCTAGTTGACCAAAATGGTATTCCTACCTCCAGCTGAAGTGAGACACCTGAACACCACAATTCAAAACAGGCCACAAAAAAATCTCTTGCTGATCTTCTGTACCAGGTCTGTTCTAGAAAAAGGGAAAGAACCTTTCATTTTCTTATGTGCCCTGCCTGCTACAGGAATGTGCGCTTCTTAAACTTCTCAAGACACTTGCTACTACCTACTCCCATAGAAGCTTCCACACTCACATGTTTGCCCTTGTGCTGCAGATATTTTCATCCCTGTCCAGTAAAGTGGAGTGGTCAAAAAAGTCAGAGAGGCTACAGAAAACAAAAAGTCACAGTCTGAGTTAACAGGATAAAGCAGTGAGACAACAATTTGGCATAGCTAGCTTTAAATATAGTGAAGGGCCCAAAATTGGCCTGTTAGAGCGAAAAGTCTCTAACCTTACCTTTTAAGAGGAGCAGAGATTCAAACTTTATTTTGCATCACCTCCGATTTCCAAGAGATCTTCCCACATTCTACATAGTGGGTGACAGTGAAAGCTGTAAATTCAGTGAAACGTCGATAATGTTAGTTCTGCATTTTGATGCAGTCTATAATTACAAGCTCCTACAGAGGCTTTCAGATCTACTTAACTTCATTTACATATTTCTCATGGTAAAGCATCACAAAACACTCTCTCTCTGAGTAAAACATCCAGCTTAACATACAAAAATATATAAAACTCCTCCAACAACACATTGCTACATTATGCACCACACTGTAGGACTAACATCATGTCACACAATTTTTAGCTAGCACGTTCTATATAAACACCTTCAAATACCACATTTGAAAGACAAACATACAGGATAAGGCATAATGAAATAATATACTATGTATCTATCTAACATAATGTAACATAAAGACAAAGCAATATTTTCTTTTTCTCACCAGCCAATTAAATCTTGCTCAAATAGGCACTATCCATAGTTAGGATTTTAGGACTGAGACATTTTGAAGAGTTCAACTAACCTCTATACAATATTAAAATTTAGATAATAAATGTAACAAGGTTTACCTGGGGACCCTTTTAGCTCATTCCCACATATGTTTTTAAATGTACTTTGTCCCTTGGTGGTGCAGAAGCAAATTAACAACATGGGAAATCTACTAAGGAAAACAGAAGGTGTACATTAATTTCACACCTAATTATTAACTAATTTGCTCAGGCTTTGCCAGAATAATCAGCACTTGAACAGCTTCACTTGTTCCCAATGAGCCTCTGCAGTGCCTGTGTTTAAAATTCCAGGGGGGCACAGTTGCAGCAGGATGAATAGTAATGATTGCAGGGAGGCTGAGCCTTGCCTGGGCACTCTTTCCATGGGGCCTGCATCACATTCCTTTATAGTACCAAGAATGACTAGGACACTAATGCTAGGGCAGATAGATGTAATTTCTTTCGGATAGCTGTGCTACACTAGCATAAAACTGAAGGAGAGGATGATGCAGGTGAAGTAGCTCTATTGGTTTTGTGTTGCTGTAAAATTGCAACACTATTAAGACAAAATCTGTATTATTCACACTGGAAAAATTATTCAGGACAAATGAATCTGCATGATGTATTATGAACCAAGGCTTTGGTGCTCTGATACAAACAATATGTAGTGTTGGGAGATGACAGGTTCACCTAACATTATATAAAACACAAATCATCTTTGACAGACAGATGATGTGAAAGGCTGACAGGAATATTTCTACATGCTTCCTCTTTTGCAGGTAAAACTTCTAAATATACAGCACATGTAATCAGTTCCTTATGTGTTGGATCCAGATTGCCTTTCACCTCCTTCTGTACCCCATGCAGGTTTTAATTTGCTATAACATCTGTCTGATAAGAAGTCTTACATCTATACAAAATAAGTGAAAATTTGAAAAAACCATTATGCTTATATAGACACAAACATCTTCTACATCCTATCTTTATTACATTATCCTAGGTAACATAAATTGATATATAACCTGTCATCGACCTAGAAAAAGAGGCACATGTGAAAAATGGAAGAGATTTAGGACCAGATTCAGGTGGTCTGAAACTGAAAATTATGGTGCAGCCTCCTGTTTAGCTCTGAAGATCCCAAATGCCTCCACACCTCTATACACTTCAGTCTTACAGTGCCCACTGACAGCATCTGACTTAGCTCTAGAAATTGGGAACTCAAAACAAACCTGCTCTTAGGAAAATTTTTTTGTGGCCGAGAAGCAGGCTAGGCTGAGCAGGGCTTTCCTCTGAAGATTTGTGAAGGAGGTCACAATTTGCCAAAGAGGGAGGGAAAGCCAACAAGTGGAAACTTGACTCTGCAGAGACACTTGGGTAGGAGCGAGTTGTGGGACTGTCTCTATTGTCAGGACTGATTGTCCATTTTATATTAAACAGTGACTGGACTTAATAAAAAGAAAAGTACCAACACTCCTACATCAGTACTTAACCACAATGCTACAGTCCAGTTTCATCCCTGTGTAGGATTTTAGTGAATTTGTAATCCTTTCGGGAAAGGAATGCTTTCTTTTCCTTCCCTTCTCTGTGGAGCTCACAATACAGAAAGCTGAGAGAGGAAGATTTACATAAAAAATGCAATTTCAGTGGGTCCTTTTGGCTCTTAGGTCCCATTCTGGAATTAAGACAACAAAATCAGAGCCACACAGTATATTTCTGCAGAGGCCAGCTCATCTCGCTAAGCTTCAGATCATATCATAGAATAATAGAAAATTTATTTACTCTCTAAATTTACTCTCTTAGCTAAGTATTTAGTCTTTCATGGATAGGAATTGGGATGTCATGGTTAACATGCTAAAAAAAAAAGTCTGCATGGGGTAAATAACAGAAAGAATAAATGGCTCTTGTCTGCAAAGTGAGATTCTTGGCATCCATTGCCTTCAAAAACAATTGAGAATGTGCAATAACACTCAGGAGTAATCTTCAAATAACCTCTGAGGTGAAGCATTACAAATATAAAATAATTTTAAGACAAGTATAAAAAACAGAAAAAGCTAGCAGAGCTTATTTACTGTTTTATACCAAGATCTATGTTTCCATAAAACTTTGTGGAATTGCACCTAACTTACCATGGGTTATTTCTTGAATAAAAATGAGGAAGAAAGAGAATAATAATTTCCCTATAATTTTATATTATTTTCATCACAGTAGGTAACCTACCTATAATAAAAATCCACCAACTCTGTTTTGTAATACTATGTTTATTGTATTGAGTTATATGCAATATAATACACATCAATACCATATGGTGCATAAGCAGTAAAATAAAGAGTATGAAACACAATGGCATTACAATTATTTAGTGCTATAAACACTATAAATCATCAGAATAGCTAGCAAAATTATTCTAAAAACTAAGCAGGAATGTATTTTTAAAGTGTTCTGAGAGCTTTGCCAAGAACTACTCATCTGTGAGTATATCCTCCTTCCTCCTTAAAACTGGGGTTGAATCTTCCACTGGTGTATTTTGATAGATTCACCAGCATAAATCAGGTTAATCAACCTACAACAGCCTAGAGTCTATGCCCACATGGATTCTTCCCTCCAGCTACAACATTATTCTCCAATGCAAGCCCAGAAACCTCAGTTAAGCAAAGAAGAATGCACCAAAAGGGAATCAGACTTTAAAATAGTAATTATCACATTCTTAGCATACTTTGCATACTACAAATCCTTGGAGTGCTCCAAGGATTCCAAGCAGAATAATCAATCTCCAATCAAATCACAAGTTCACAAAACCCATCAGACAGATGACAAAGAGATGAAGATTACAGTCAGCCTTATCAAAACAGAATATTCTTCCATTTGCTTTGACTGTAAAGCCAGGTTATGAAGTTCCAACCTCCAAGAGTTACTTTTACTCCAGAATCAGACCTCTGTCCTCCTCAGCAGCACTGACTTGCACACTGCAGGTCTGGTATAGTAAATAAGACCATTCACAAGTCCAGAAAAAGGTCTTCTGAATCAAGAGACCTGAATCTCATCTTGTGAATTCAAATAAACTTCTGACCCAGCAGAACGAGGACTCAGTGTATCTTTGTTCTGGCAGTTGCCCCAGACAGGTGCCTAAGTACAGTTGCCTGGATGGAGAAGGTGGTTCCCTGAAAAACAATAATTGAAAAGATGAATTTTTTGAACTGAAGAGGAGAGGAGGGATATAGACAGGCTGGATTGACGGACCAAGGCCAGTTGTCTGAGGTTCAACGGGGCCAAATGCAAAGTTGTGCCATTGGGTCACAACAACCCAGCACTACAGACTGTATGATAAAAGATGCATTACAAAATTTGTAACAGTCAGTGAGCAGCTGTATCAAGATATAAGTATTGGTCTTATTCCTCAGTGAAAGGAGTTTGGCTGACAAAATCATGTCTCTACTGGAATTTCGCTCACATCATGACGGCACTAAAAAATACCAGTGAAAATATTAAATATTATTCTTGTTATTTAGAGATTCTTTTTCCTGTCAGAGAAATGTATTTTCAGACTTACTGAATCAAATTCATCCTTAACACTAAAATTCATTGGAATTATATTGAGATGAGAGTGGCATAATGATTTCAATAATGCAAAACTGTAACACTTTTTTTTTTTCAAAGAAATTAGATTCATTATCTTGAGGAATGTGTATTACTAATAAGATTACATTGCACAACAGATTCTGTTACAAAACAATCTTAAAATAATTTTTTTATTAAAAGACCGTATTTTGTGTATGAAGGCATTCAGGACTGGTGTTCTTCTTCATCCATCTTTCTTCATTTCAGGCACTGTATTTGTTCAGAGAATGTCCAAAACTTTTCTCAGATGTAAAATTCTGTTAGGATCACAGACATTATCTAAGCAAAATAAAAGAAAAAGTAAAACCAACTGTTTTCTGGAATTTAAATAAGCAGTATTGTTACCAAGCAATGTTTTTACTATTTCTTTAAAACTTCACTTTGAGGAGGAGGTCACAGTTTGCTAGGACACAAAATATTTGAAAAACAAAGCATACAGTTCATGTTGCTGAAAGTACACAAAGGAATAAAGCATGGCAAAGGATGGGCCAAATTCTGTCTTCCTGAGCCTGTCTTATGAAGAGTACAGCTTCAAACGAGCAGCAAAGAGCATGATTTGCTTACTTTTCAAGCATTTTACAACATTCCAAAAATGAACAGAACAAAGTTATCTGTGCGTCACATCTGGCTAGATTAATCTGTACTTGTAGAAGAGACTCTTACAAGAAGACCATAACTTATATTAACAAGAGAATATAAAACAACAGCTTACATAGCAAATGTCTCCACTATTTGACTCCCTGCAAATATTAAGATTACAGACAGCACTTGGTTGATGATGCAGGAAGGAAACTGTATTGTGTTTGACGCTGGGTTTCAGAACTATAGCAGGATAAGCCAGTGGGTAAGGAGAGCAGTAGTTTATCTCTACAGGTACAATTTCCAGAAGACAAATGAGAAACAGGAAGGAGAAGGTGTGGTGGCTCAACACTTAAAATACATGTAACAAAATAACTTATGCAGGCTTTGTAGTGATAATGGTGTAATAAACGAAGTGATAGCCATTACACATTTAGGGAAATCAGAGGGAGCAGAAATTTAAAGAAGAATAGCAGTCAGTGTCAGCAAAAGAATACCATATCAGCAGTGGTGGTGTGAATAAATTCTGAAATGGCAATGTGACAAGTGCAGGAATTAATGCTGATCTTGAGAGGAAACTTGAAGGAAGTTACTTCAGCAATACTGAAGTAACTAAGGATGAACATAAATTGAACAATTATAAAAATATTCAACTTCAGGATATCAAAGTACTGGTTTGAGAGGAAGCACAAACAGTCCTTGGTAAGTGCAAGAAGAAAGATGGACAATTCTAAGGCACAGGAATATTCATATACAACTACTAACAAGGCTGTATTACAGGTCAACAGGTTCAAAAGTCAGACATTCATGCAACTCCTGAATATTGCTGCCATCTTCAGGAAACACATGATAAAAAAGGACCAAAATATAAATGAGAAAAGAAATGGAAAATGAAGTCAAGATCTATGATGTCACTTGGTTATTATGTTGTACTTCTGTGAGATTAATTTTCCTAATGGCATATAATTTTATTATTCTCAATTTCCAGTAAAGACCTGAGTCTGATGCTAAGAGATCACCCTAAGGCAAATCAGAGCTGGTAACACATGCCTTTGGCTTCTTGGAGTCTCACCAAAGAAAGTTGTGGATTGGAAAATTATTTTATTGGCATTTGGATATTTATATTGTCATTTAAGCTTATTTTGTCTGATACTTTGAGGTAGTTACTTAGCATTGCAGTATAGATTTTATCACCTCAGTTACAGTTGTTACTTTTACAACTGCAAGCAGAGCATCTATTGAAAATTGCATCATAATATACAGATGGAAAAATCGGTACCTATATATTCACTAAGTTACATTTTTAATCAATAACATTCCTGATTGATATTGGGCAGGCTGGTTCAGAGTTGGTGTTTTGCAATGTTATGTGAGAGTCCTATCGATTTCCTGCCAGTTTCTCACTTTTCAGAAAAAAAGAGATCAGGAACAGCAAAATAAGATCTTCATCCTTTTTGAAATGTCAGCATAACTGAAGTTTAACCACCAAATAAGCAAATTGACCCAATTTATTTTTTGATTCCTGTAATAGTTTACATGCATGTCATACCAACTTAGCTCTCACCAGGAATGTACAAAGCCATCTGATGTAACTTTAGACCTGTCAGGACACTACATTTTCCCTGTTATGGAACTGATATAAATTCTGTTTGCATGTGTTTTAACACAAGACTTCTAAATGCAGATGATAGCATAAGTGCTCCAGCCTGCAACCCTCATGACCATTTTCCCACCAGTTCCTTAGTGTTTGTTTTAACGGAAACATCTATCCAGGGGTTAGTATTTCCCCAGAGTGCACAGGGAGGAAAGGACAGAGGGTCTGCAAAACAGAAAATTTCCTTTGGAGATTATTTAAAAAGATTTTCCCATCAGCAGTAATATTTTAAGCAGTTTCCTTTTTGATATTTATGATTAGATTATGATCTAGCGATGTCTTAAAACATGTTCATTGTTCCTTCAAATTTGGGAAACTGCCATAAATGTGATGTGAGAGGGCAGCAAATGCCACAGCATTCATACAAGGCTTGATGAAGTCCTCATCTTTTATTTGGAGGCTCAAGAACTGCTTAAGGGATGTCAGTGTGCAGAAAGGTGATGAAGACTCCTTGTGCTACTTCCAGAACCAGAACACACACTTCTCCTTTCATAATTTATTTATTTTCATATTTTAGTCCCAGTTGGGGAAACTCTAAAGTAAGGACACCTTGGCTCCTTTTGATCTCGATTTAGCTCTGAAATGGGAGAACAGAAAGTTGCTTTTGTTTTGGTTTGGTTGGGTTTGTCTTAGTCAAGCAGAGTTTGCTTTCTCTTTTTGTTCTTTGGTATACACTCCTTTGAAAATTGTATCAGCCAAGGAAAGGCTGATAAACTGGAATTTCAATAGATACTGGCTATGCTAAATTTTAATCAAATACTAAACCCCAATACCTTCAGTAGGTTCTACATTGAGAGTTGGTGAAAATCTTAGCTAAAGTGTCTTGGAGAAACTAACAGCTGTGTATCAACTACATAAAATCAAAATTTCTCCAGACCTTTCTGTGTCATCCAGAAAAAGAGTGGTCTTGTGGGAAGTTACAGCGAAGAAAAAGAGAAAAGGCAGAAAGAGCAGAAAGTGGGGAGAGAAATTATGTTGTAATGACATGGGCACCAACACAAGCTGTTTCCACCAGCTGTAAAGAAGATTCCTCTGTTTTCCAGAGTTTCCTATTTTTTCTGATCTGCCACATTAAAGACACTGCAGAAACATTTTAAATTTACAGAAATTTGGCATAAACCGATAATTCAAATTTTGAGACATGTTCAAGGTATGGGGAGAGAACCATATCAATTAAATTAAGCTTCTCTATATTACTTAAGTTGCTCACATTCCTATAATGTTTCACAGTTTGAACCTCTGCTTACCTTATATGCTACACACTCCAAGAATTTGTGTATTTGTTGTTTCCTTTAAGCTTCTAAAATTATAGAAGTCAGCATTGTGATTTTCTAAAAAGCTGAGATCTTATAAAGAGTTATTTGTATCTCATGCTTTCCTGAACCGGGGTTAGGAGCCAGGCTTTCCTGTTTGTACATCCGGGAGAGAACATGTGGAATATTTTTACCAAGGAGAAGGAATTCCTAGAGTACGAGAGAGTGGAATTTCACCAGTGTGAAATTCACATGAACAATTTCACAGTGATTGCAACCTCTCTCACATGACAGACATCCATCCATGTAAACATACCCTACTTCAGAACAGTGTTGTTCACTCTGGTGTATCACCCTCGGAGGGTGTCTGCGTGGATGCATCCTAATAATCACGGCCAATGGCATCTGAGGTCTGCCACCTTTGCTCACAAGAAAGGGCTCCAGGTGCCAATGGCTGCAAAATGTAGCTAAAGGAGCTGGATGCAATACAGAAGGTGGGTCAGGGTAGAAAGGAATGGAAGGATTTCAGGAACACTGCAGGCACCACGAGGACATCTTTCTCTGACACCACTGCAAGGGCAAATTTTCTTATAAGGTGTTTTGTAAGATAGGGATGGCTTATTAAAGTGAAGGCTCTTTCAGTAAGGAGTAGGAATGTTGAAAACAATGTACATTGATTTTTTTTCTATTTCTTATCAGCTGGGAAACTGAGATGCTGTCACTTGAATCAGCACTAGTGAAGTGATGAAGGAATTAGAAGTGTTGTACCACTGCACGTCTCAGTTGGTATGAGGACAGAAAAGAAGGAAACCATTCTGTTGCCTGTGAAGGAAGAGCCTGGCATGTATGTGGAATACACTTGTGTCACTTGTAGTCCATTCCAAACAGTGCACCTAGAAGATGGGGAGTGTGTATGGCCAAGCTAACAGGACTGGTCAGTTTACTGGAGCCCCTTTGCGGCAGTAGTCAGCAGACAAGTTTCCCAATTTTATTTTGTGGATACCTGAGGGCACTGGCCACGTCCAAGCACTGAAGAGCTCACTGTTAAAGGCATCACAGAAACTTTGTTGCAATCGATCAAAATTCTGAGAACTGGCAGTAAGAGAGGTTTGTGTTGCTCCTGAATCATCCCTTTTCGATAGAAATACTAAGGGAATTTAAGTTTACAAGCTAAATTCTACTGTGCAAGTGGATCCCCGCAATAAGTACATCTCAGTTAACTGAAGGGGCTTCAGGTCCAGTGAAAGGAACAAGTCCTCATGGAAGATTAACATTTAAGGGACACATCATCATGGACGATTAGCATCACCCGCCATCAGAGTCACTAGAAAAATGTAAGAGGAAAGGAAACTAATGCACTATGCAACACCTTGCATGCAAGCACTGACAAACATCCTTGTGAGTGTTTACAGTAACCAAACTCTGGTTTATTATAGCTGACCTAACAGAAATTACTTCATATCAAGCCGCTTTTGCTGTTTTTGTGTTATGTATTCATTTGCTGGGGAGAAAAAATACAATTTGATATTTTTGTAACATTTCCTTCATTACAGGAGGGAATGGAGAGCTAAAGACGACTAAAAAATTCCTTGCCTTTCATTATTTTATTTACTGAGACAACCTGCTCCCCTACTGATGTAAATTGGGAATAACGGCACCACTGTATTCCTTTGATTTCAGTGGGAAACCTGGGGGCCACCACCCCGGGCTGAACAGAGAAGAGGCTGAAGCCAGGGAGCGCCGAGTGTTCCCGAGCTCTGCTGGTGCTGCCCGTACCGGCGAACCCATCCCCGCTGCGGGCGCGGCGTCTCCGGAGCCCTCAGGGCCCCGCGGCAGCGCCATCCCGCGCGGGGGGGAGCGGGCGGCCCACGCGGCCTCTCGCGATGTTTCCAGGGCCCGGCGAGACTCGGCGGCGGCGCCGCGGTTGCCAAGGGCCGCGGCCGCCCAAGGTGAATCCCGGCGGGCCGGGCAGCGGCGCGGGCTGCGGGCACGGAGCCGCCCTGGGAAAGCGGGGCTCTCGGGGCGGGGGGAGCGTGGCGGAGCTGAGCGGGTGCCCGGGCAGAGCTCGCCCGCGCTGTCAGCGATAGCTGAGGGAAGCACCTGGGCGGGCGTAGCCTCTCCCGACGCTTGGGAAGAGACCGGCTGCTCTCCTCCTGCGTGACTCTTCCCAGGAATCCTGGTTGCTGCCCAGCCCGGGTGCGCAGCCGAAGGACGGGCGGTAAAGCGCCAGAACGGACAGGGATTCTCGCGCTGCTTGCGTTCTGGGAGCTGCTCTCCTCGGTTTGTTGCTAAAATTGCCTCCCTGCCCAGGCGAAGGCTTGCGTAAGGATAAATGCTGGCAACAGGCCGCTTCTGAATCGTCGCCTGAGCTGTGGGGCAGGTTTCGCATTTGGGATAGTGCTGGGACCTTTAAAAGACTGCCCGAACTGGGCTTTGGGTAAAGTCGTAATTTAGAGAGAAAACGACCATTTAAATGTTGCCTGGAAACTGAATGGGGGATATGCCTGCTGGGAAATAACCCCCAAAGCAACAACCACCAAAAAACCAAGCATAACAAGCCATGAACCATTACAAATGAAATGTAAGATATGAATCTTTGTTAGTGCTTACATAAGTCAGGTGAGACCTTTCAAGGCAAACTGGAGGTGAAGCTGCAATAGTCTCATGATTTTTCTCTATCAAAAACCTGAGCAGGGCTTTGCACTGACTGCCAGCCAGTATCTGGATACCTTGCACTTTAAAAAAATGCCTAGTTACACCAAAATACTTGATGATTTTTAATTATTCCCCTCCCCCCCCCACCAGGGGATTAGGAGATTAGGATATTGTCTGATGTTTATATAGACCTAAAAGTGCGCTGACTTTGATTAAGTATCTTGAGATTCTATAAGAAAAAGTGGGCTGCAAATCAGTGAGTTAAGATTATTGCAAAGGATTTAGGGTGTTCTGTTTGTTTGCTCTGAGTTTAGGGTAATGAAATTTCTGGTAAGATGATTAAGTTAATATTGAATAATGATAGATCAAAGTAAAATGTTCAGCAGATGTGCTACTTACCACAGAAAAGTGCTACCTTTCATAAAAGATAACTCTTTCAGCTGGTGGTATACAGATTTTTTTTTTTTCTGGTTGATCCTATTTGATACTTAAATAGTAATTTACTATATTGTCTCTATCAAGTGTTCGTGTATTGTTTATTCACAGGTGCTTAAAGAGTCTTTAATTTTTAATTCAAAAAAGTCAAATATCTCTAAGTAATATTTCCTTAAATAGTTTATATATAATATATAAAGCTGCCACTGAGGTTTGAAAGTATTGCATGGCATATAAAGATTTTTAAGCCATTGATTAATCAAGATCAAAAATGAACTTGTGTATTGTTTTTGCAGCTCTTGAAAATTTAACTGATATCTGTCTTCTGGACTTGACAGATGTTTCCAGTTTCTCAGTGATTCTTCTCCTCCCAGTTTTTCCAAGCAGTTTCCATTTAATTTGACAGGACTCTGTCAGGTCGCCGCTGTTGATTAGCACAGGGCAATTAATCTACTCTGATAAGTCCACCTTGCAAAGGCTAACAACACTTTCAGTCATGGGCACAGCAATAGCTCTGAGTAGAGGAATTCCTAAGTCAGAACTGGGTAGTAATAGTGGATGAGAAGCAGGTGAGAGACCATTTATAAAGTTTTCTTATCAAGACACAGTCATTACATCTGTAAAACCTTCCCTCCTTTTTATGTTTTTAGCTTACTGTGTGGTCTTGTGCCTCTATGATGGGCAAGTACAATTAGGAATATTCAAGCTTTTCTTAATGTATCTCCTTTAAAAATATTATGCTACAATATCAGACGTTTTAGTGAAACTGATTTGATTGTTTTCTTTTCAGTTGTCTGAAGATAAGCTCTAGCAAATATTTTGTCTGTGATTGTGTCTTTTGATAGAAAATCCTGTAGATAACAGAAAAAAAGTGGCGATTTAAAGGATTTGTGTTTTTCTTAGCATCTTGAGGAAAAACAAAACTATGAGAGTTTCTTATTCTTCTGTTTGTTTTCTACAGATGTCTCACTTTACAAGTGAAGATGAAGCTCTCTTACAGTCTATGCTTAGACAGTTGCTGCAGAGTGTGAAGGAAAAAATCACTGGAGCCCCATCAGTAGAATGTGCAGAAGAAATTCTCTTGCATTTGGAGGAAACAGATGAGAATTTTCACAAGTAAAAATATTTTTTGCTATTTTTAGTCTTCTGAAGAAGTTGGTATATGTTAAACTGTTATATTCCTGGAAAATGTCTACACTTTATATTGCTTTGTAAATGTGTGTGTATTTATACATATATAGTCCTGTCACTAATCAACTCTCAGATGATACTAATTTAAAGAGTAAAATTAATATTGCCATTTTCTAGGTCTGCTTTTTTTCCCATCCACTCTTGCTAATATATTTTACTGTAGTAGTAATTCATGAGCTGTTTATGAGAGAGGAATTTACAAAGCTCTGTTGCATATGTACAGGTAATGTACTAAATGCAGACATGAGAAGGAACTAGGAGAAGGAGTCACTGAAGACTCTCAGTATATTTGACACCTGCTAGACAACATAGTCTTCTTTTTCAAAATAGAGTACTTTTTCAGAGAGCCATTTGGCTTCCATATTTGATTGTTCTCTCTGGCCTATATTACTGAACATGTCTATCTTATCTATCTATTCCAATCACTCTTCTAACTTATGTTTTAAGTAAAACAGAAATGTATCCCCGTCACACTGCCATTAAATGAGATATGATAGTGTAACCTCACTTACATGCAATCTAGATTTTGAGATCCCACACTCCTCTTTCCTTTCCATGATGTTATAACTTGATTATTTTTTTACTACATGGGAGATTTTTAGTACACATTTTATGACAAGCCAAGAGAATATCAGGCTGAAATGACGTGAAGACATTTTAATAAGAAACAGAGCTCTGTGACCTGACTTCTTCTGAGAAAGCTGGTCCCTATCAGTTTTTTTTCAGAAGTGGCACTATTTGCATTCTCTTAAATTTACCTAGGTATTAGCATTCCTTTGTCACTGGTAGGAGTTAGGTAAAAGTAAATAAGTGAAGTAGAACTAGGGTTTATCTAAAATTTCACTGTAATTTTAAAATCTTGATGCTTGCATGTGTTCTGAAGATTCTTTAAAAGGTATTTTAGCTCAGTTTTAGTTTTTGTTACAAATTGTATTGGATTACACTGTTGCTTGTAGTCCGGTGAAGTTTGAGTAGTAGGTTGCTGCGTGACAAGCATGAGAGTAAAATAATTTGGTTGTAAACATGTCAAAGTTTGAAAGACATGTAATTCTGAAAGAAAAACATTATTTAGAGAAGATATATACAATAAAGCTCAAACAAAAAAAAATTGAAATGATTTCTGTCTTTTTTTTTTAAAACCTAATAGAGTACCCAGGGTGAGGGCATGAAGTCTCTAAGTGGGTGAAGCAATGCCTCTATAGCTTTTCCTGTAATAGCAGTGAAACCTTGGCATCCATTACTCTTTCTTGTATGAGAGAAAATCGGTGATCCTAAAAATACTTTCTTTTCATGAGAACACTTAATTTACATTAGTGGAAAATCAAGTAATCTTTAAGTTCAGAACATGAGGATTACTATGTGGTGCTGCAATATTTCTACAGGTATTCTTGTCTTGTTTGTGACCCACGGCAGTACTGACTGGTTTTCATGGAAAGTCATAATGGGCATTTATAAGTGAGGCTGTTAAGAAACGTTCTCCTTAACCTATCCATCCAAATTGCAAGCTATAGTAGTGTGTGCTTTTGGACTGTCCAGTGCTCTAGTTCAGCTCAGCATTTTGAGCAGTACTGTTTCTGCCTCATGCTTATTTTATTGCAGTAATTTTAGCAGATTTTGAGGATGCACTTTACCCTTTGTTCCCACTTTGGTGTAGAAAAGACAGAAATGCAGGATCCTCAGAAAGCTAACAAAAAGGAAAATTGAATCAAGTGTAAAACTTCTTAGTAGAAGACTACTACATAGCAGTAGTAGACATCAGCATTTTAAACTACATAAGTATCATGTTTTCTGTTATGTTAGAGGTATTTTTAACACCACTCCAGGTGTGATTCCTTTGTAAATCCTACCAGATCAGTCTGAATTGATTCTGCTTGTGAAGAAGTAGTACTGTCATTGCTGAAACACATAATTGTTACAAAACAATTGATCCTGTCTAAGGAGGAAGAATAATGCAGAAGATGAAGACTAGAACCTCAGACATAAAAGTAGTGGTGTGAATAGTGATGTAGTTACTGTATATTTCAGAGTGAAGGAGTCACTGCACACACATGTACCCTGGAAGTGTTGCCCTTATAAAACAAAGAGGAGACAGTTTCATGAAAGCTTTCAGGTAGTGGAGAGTTGTGTGCAGTTTCACAAATGAAAACAGAAATAAACATGTTTTGCATCTCTTTTGAGATGTATTTCTGTTGCTTTCACTGAGAACAAGAATGGAAGGGTAGGGGAAAAGAAAAATACATACCTGATGGAACCTGAGGTAGGCAATCCAGCGAGGAAGTATCCATCATGATACAATTTTACATGCTTTATTTATTTTTTGGGTTTTTTTAATCCAAGTTTACATGAAGTAGTTGCACATCTATTTTTGATACAATGAAAATAAAATTATGCATCTACTGTTACTATATGATTACTTTTTTGTGTGTTTCTGTTTGCCTTGCCCTTTATACAAGGCACTAAACTAGCCAAAAAGAGAAGTTGATTTATTCTGAGCAGTGTTCTTTAGCAATTTCTATAGCTAATATAAAATTGGAGGACCCAGGGAGAATCTTTAGTTTGAGTTCACACTCTGATTATTCTATTCTTTTAACAAGCGTCTGTGGATATCTGATCATAAGACTGCAAAGTGGTGAATCCTTGAATTTGATACGTTTGTGTTATCACAGACAGCTGTTTTGTCAGTTTGACTGAAAAGTGTGTATTGTCATGACACACAGAATTCCATAGGCCATAGGTGTTCTTATATGCTCTAATTTATAAACTGTTTTCTGTGTATCTTCTGATTTTGTATAATGCATAAATAATATTACCAGATAACACTCTAAGACAGTCTTAGTTTATATAAACTCTAACACATGTTCAGAGTACTACAAGGAATGTTTCTTTTAGAATTTAAAATTTCTTGATACTCTTTGTTTTTTCTCTACAAAACATTAAACTTTTGTCTGAGTGGACTTTTTCTTTCAGAAGACGCACAAAGGGAAATTGTGCTATTTGGTAAACTCACTATTGATTTTGTTTCTTCTGTTTGGTATTGTTTCTTCCTACAGTGTGCTGATAATGACCATATTGAAGAAAATCAAACTGTAATGTGTTATTTTACACTCCTGAAGTTTATTTCTATGCAAGTCATAAACTCTTAGGGTAACAGACCTGCTAGGAGAGAAGGTTGTGGTTGTTGATATAATGTTGAAAACGTTTCATGGTGAATTCAAGGAGATACTACGTTTTAATTTTGCATATTTCTTGCAGCTATGAGTTTGTGAAATACCTTAGACAATACATAAAAAATACTGTGGGACCTTTGATTGAAGAAGAAACAGAAAAATGTACCTCTGCTCAAAATCAGGGTGAAATATCTGGCTATGACACACTTGTCCAACATCTTACTAAGAAGGCCCGTGAATCAAAAGAGTGAGTATATACCTGTAATTCACATCTCTATTTCTTCTTTGTCTTAGTCTTCCTTTCACTTTTCCATAACGTGTTTTGAAAAAATAAGGTCTGAACCAATAACAATTCTGAACATGTAACCAAGATCAGTGCTAAGAAATTCAGATATTGCCACCCTACATTGCAATTTGTCATGCTTTGTCTCACCCTGGAATTAAGGTTGAGAACAATTGCATTAAAAAGATAAGTAGCAAATACATGATGTTTTTGAGGTATTTATGATGTTAGCATCAGTGGTAATTTTTATGTCTTGCAAAATAAGAAAATAGAAAAGTAGATGTTAGGACGACCATTTTTCAGATTATGCTCTTTGTATAATCTTGTTCCAAGAATCAGGACCTTAGGGTTTTGTGCTCATTAAAATTGGTAGAAGAAACTCCAATGAACTAAGTATGTATCTTATATTTTTAATTTGACATGTAGGAGGATATTAAAGCACAACATGATAATTTTTATCTTTGATGACTGTAAAATAAATAATTGTAGCATTAAAATAAAAACTAATTCGAAATAAAACATCAACATTTTACAATAGGATGCTTTTCTGAAGCATTTTTTTATTTTGAATTGCTTCCATGTGGATGTTATTTTTCAATTTATGGAAATTAGAAAAACCCTGGTTTTGTTGAAGGACAATTATTTTGTGTGCATGACCTGTACTCAAGATCTTGAGTCAAGATGATGTGTTCACTTCTACTGCTCAAGGTTTATGTCAAAAGAAAAATTGGATGTTGAACTACAAGAAACAAACGGTAACAAGGATGAGAACTGGGCTGTTTTCTCAGGGACAGATCCTCCTGTTTGGTGACCTCATGTTGTTTCTTAAGAACATCCAAGAATAGAATTATGATAGTGCTATTTCATTGAATGGTTCTGGAAAGGAAAAAAAGGAGTTTTATTGTAAATTTAAAATACCATTAATTGAAATATTAAGGTACATATATGTTTACTTGCTCAGTTTGGATTTGGATTTGTTATTCATTAATTTCTGTAAATTCAGTGGGTTCAAGTCCAATTATCATTATGTCATATTCAGTTATTCATGGTGTAGCAATTTCTTTTTCTTTTTTGTTACATAGTGATTTTTATTCTCTTACATATTCAAATCATCTTTACTTTTTAGATACAGAGAAATGATGCATGCCTTGAAGAATGTCATGATGGTTGTGGTAGAATCTTTGATTAACAAATTTGAAGAAGATCGGATGCATGATAAGGAGCTGGCTAGTAAAGCAAAGAAAGAACGTCAGAGTGGCTGTTACACAGACAACTGTTCTGACAGTGACTCCTCCTTCAACCAAGTACAATGGGTTTTCTCTCTATGTTATGAAATAAGCATATTGCAAAATTTTTAAGTTTCTGGCAGTGGAGTGGCCTAGAGAAAATAATTAATCCAGTTTTTGTTATATCTTAAACCCAAATTATTTGCTTTTCTTTCAGTTTTAAGTACTAAGCTTATACTAGCTACTTTAGGCATCATATGCTAGATGAGATCAATGTGATACCCATATGCTCCAAAGTACTTCTCCAAGTATGATATAGAAAGATAAAGATAAAACGAGTACGTCATCTAACTTTTGTGATTTTACTTTAGAAGCCAAATAATGTGCAGTTCATTTCCAGACTACTGTACTATGCTACATTTCTTGCTGAGTACATTATTATAAGGGACTTTTTGAAGATATAGAAAACTTTGAAGTAAAGCAAACAAAATACGCCATAGTAGTTTCATTATCTTTAGTTTAACTTTGGGCAAACAGCAGAAAATATTTGGAATGTTGACTTTATAGTAAAATTAGTATTAATGTTGAAGTCCTAATTGTTAAAAGTAAATTAGGTATCGGAAAGACTGATTTTAATCTTCTGCTGTTCAGTTTAATAAAATATACTAATGATCATTTTATAATGTGTATTACAGAGTTATGCATTCATGAGTCAAGAACAATTGCAGCTGCTCACAGAGAGGCTTGACCCTAGTCAACCCAAGGAAGTAAGTTTAAAAGCAGAAATGAAATGTTGATACAAATGAATGTTTACGGCATATTGGAGAGCACCCTGTGTGTACATAAGTTCCTATGTACCTAAGTAGAAATTTGTCTTTGTTGGTTCATCTATCTTACCTTCAGTGCAGAAACTACTCTGCAGTGCAATATTTCATTGTAACCATCTGGTTCAAAAACTGGTTGTAACAACTATCTAAATTTTTTTTAGAGATCTGTGTGGTATAGTTTGGCATTTTTCGTTCAAAAAAAAAGTTATTCTATGATAAATAAAGTTATTGAACATTATTTGTCCTGTATACGTGTCCCTTGCCCTTCTTGGTAACTTCTGTGTTGCCCTTTGAGTTACCACTGTCAGAAGAGAGAGATGCCTGCTGATTTGCCAACAACCTGCTGCCAAATAGAAAATATAAATCCAAGTTAGGTTTACTGTAGTGTCAGTGGCAGTATTAATTTGTGTCTCTAACCAACAATCAGCACCAGCTGCTGGTATTTTTGAAGCTTGGAGAAATACCAGTTTGAGTGTGCTGTCTTGATAAGACTTGTTGGGGCTTGTCTGGCGTTTGAAAAAGGCATGGTAGGTAGGAGCTGGTACAAACATTGTGATGGAGTTTTATTATAAAAACAGGTAAAAAGTCTGATGCTATTAAATGCTATTAAAATGTCCTACAGTTTCTTTCAGTAAGATGAAATAAATTGCTAGAGATAACAGTCGTCTATGAAGTGAAAAAAAAAAAAGTTACTTGAAATTATTTAGAATGCTGATGAAAATTCAGCAGTATAACACAATGTCTAATAACTGTGTCTGCTTCTCCTAGCTGAGACCTTTACAGAACTATATTCCCCAATAGCAAAATATTTGATTACAGGCAGCAAGTAGAACATAAACCTTGCATCCAGTATTGAAAAGCCATTTAAAATGGTTTTATTGCTTCTTCAAATACATGCATTTTCCCCACTCAGTGATGTAGTGTTTTGTCTAAATAGTCATAAAAAGTATAGCAGAAGATAAGTTTTTGTTATTCCTTATCTGGTCTACAGCCAGGTTCTGTTCCTTCCTGTCCTCCCTCCCTCCCTCTCACTTGTAAATTACATATTTCAGAGGTTGCTGTGAATGGATTTTTGGTGTTTATCTTTTTGACGGCTCCAGGTTCGCCAAGAAGCTTTGCAGACGCTGTGCTTGGCCCCTGCCTCTGATATCCTGAGCTCTGAGAGTTGGCCGAGTCTGCGTAAGCATCTGACGATCTCTCTGGCAGATCCTGATGCAACATTCAGTGTAAGGCAATGTTTTGTCTCTAATTATCAGATTTGTATCCAAAGAAGAGAGTACCAAAGAGGTGTAAGGAGTTGCATACATATTATACGTAGTCCAGCAGGATTCAAGGCATTTTATTTTTTGTGTGTGAATCACATAAACTATTTTTTGAAGTAACAGAAATACAGGATGCTGGTAAATTTTGATTTAAAGGACTGCAACAGGATTCAATAGAATTTTTAGACAACGAGGTACTCATTTGCACTTCTTTTAATGGCAGTGAAGACATTTGAATTTCTTTTAGCAAAAATGCATGTAAAAATGGACAAAGAAAATGAAAACTGCTCTGTAAAATAGGTCATGTTAATATTTCCTGCTCAAGTCAGGTTTATGCTCCATGATGATAAGAAAATGATGCATAGTAATATTACACAGGCAGTGATGAGGAAAAGAAATGACAGCTACTTAAATGGCTTTTAGATTATTTATTATGTCAATTAAACTTCTTTGCTTCTTCAAATTTTAGAGTGATTACCAATTAAATAGGAAAGTTGCCCCAGCTCCTGTCATATATTCCTCTTTCACCTGAGTTCTACAATTTCTTTTAAAACAGTGATAATTACAAGTCACTGATTCTTAATGGGAAAGTAATGTTCCTTGGTCTACTTTGCAACTCAGTGAGGCTTTGGTGCTGTAGCTTAAGTATTTGAATAAAATTTCCTTTAAACTGGAGATGTCTGTGATCAGAAAGTATATTTTTATAAAAACATGCTTAACATCTGCACCATCAGATGCCTAGATGAATAATACATAACATTAATAATAATATTATTTTGCAATTATAATACACAGTTAGTAACTGTTTAAAACATTGCTTGCTTTCTTCACCCTTAGGAGAAAATTCTTAGATTCTATGCAAAAACCTTTTCTTCTTCTCCATTTAATATGACAAAAGAAGTCTATACAAGTTTAGGTATGTGCATTTAATTACATTTCAAACTTCATGGGTCATGTACTTTTTGAAAAGTTGAATTTTATAATGAAGACTGTATAAGACT
>WAAE01026295.1:0-46471 GCA_013400495.1 Nicator chloris
AAAAAACCCCAAACAAATTAAAAGAAAAAATTCCCTCCAAAGAATAAGTGTTTAGTGATATTTATTGTCTGACAGAACTAAGTGAAGATTTCATTGCTCTATGAAATTTCCTGTAATTCTGAAATGCTGCTTTTACTTTCAACAAGAAATGGAAAAGACAGGGTAAGAAGAGAACAAGAATGGAGCCAATCAATGAAAGCACCAAAAAGGAGCTCTAACAAGATAGGATGGTTTGGAGATTCTGGAAGTGTGGAGCATTTTTGGAGAGCAGAGAGAAAAACACTTATTCTTTTGTAAGGTGGAAGACAAGCATTAAAATCTCCTAACCACTGGTATACTAAGAACACTGTCAAAGTTCCACAAATGAATTTCACAGCTTCTCCAAAGAGAAGGAAAAGAAAATAAATAAGTGAAGAACACAAAGATTAGATTATATATTAGAAAAACGTTCTTCACCCAGAGGGTGGTTGGGCACTGGCACAGGCTCCCCAGGGAAGTGGTCACAGCACTGACAGAGTTCAAGAAGTGTTTGGACAATGCTCTTGGGATCGTGGTGTGGCTCTTGGGGTGTCCTGTGCAGGGCCAGAAGTTGGACTCTGTGATCCTTGTGGGTCCCTTCCAACTCCAGATATTCTATAATTCTATGAAGTTATTTTTCATGGCAGAGTCAGAATTCAAAACAACAGAGGAAATGCAAAACAAAAGAGGGACTAAGGAGGAATAGAGGAAAGTAAAGACAGTGAGAGGGAAGAGGAAATAAATGGCTCAGGAAATAAAATCAAGAGAATTGTAAGGAAGCACTGCATGGGGATAGAAAACCAAGAGAGGAGAAAAGAAATAAACATCCTGCCAAAGTAATATCTTGGTGAAGCACAAAGAGAACAAAATGCTCTCAAGAGCTTATGCTGGTATCCTCTGGCCAGAGAGTGAAATGTAACAAAGAATGTTCTCACAAATCAAAATAGAGGACAAAGGGAAGAAATACAAACGCTGTGCTCTCTGATTTTCATTCCATATGTAATTAGTATGCAGAATGAAAATGACCTTGTTATAGCTGACATCAAAAAGTTTGTGGCATATTCATCCCTTGGCATATATTTCCTCTCAGGGGCCTCAGAATTTTGCTCAACAGACTATTTAACATTTAGCCATGCTACTGGACTCCGTTAGAACTGAGGCAGAAGCACAGTTGAAATTGCTTACAGACAGTGCTTTAGCCAAGAAAGAAGAGTGAATTAAAAAAAATAAATTACTTGTTGGAAATGTTTTGTTCCACTCCACTTACTACCTATCAAATGGTACTTTTCAGGAAAAGCTTCTCTGGACTTGTCATCACCTCAGATGCCTTTCTTCGTATATGAAGTCAGCATATCTTTTAGGGTGATTAAGGATGATCTCCATGAGTTCATAGCAATCCTCCCTCAAATACAAGAAAGCACATGTTCAGAAACTTTGAAAAGTTTACACTAGGTTGTTGTTGTTGCTGCTGTTGATGTTTTTGTTAAATTTTAGATGTTTGTACTTGTAAACTTTGTTCACACTGTAAAAATTTTAGCAAGTGAGAAGACAGAATGTTTTTATATAGAAAAATATTGAAATGCAGAAACCAGAAATACTACATGCAAATGAGACTGGTGATGCAGTTACATAGTTTCTGACATGAAAAGGATGTGAAGGAGCCATTTTTAAATATTCAGTATTGTTTTCAGTTTGATCAAATCACCCTTGAAAAGGTGCCACTTGTGTTAGACAAACCTTGTGTGTGTGTGTGTTAGTATAGAACCTTATTACAGAAACAAGCCTCTAGTGTGTGGGTAAGCATGTCTCTGGTGGAATATCACCCAATTATATCACAGAAACTGTTGGTTAATATAATTGCACCAAAAGTCATACCAGAGCTTTGAGGTTCAAAGAACAAGCAAGAAATTACCAAGGTAAAATACAATAGATACAGAAAGAAGGAAAGAATGAGAGCAGTGAAATGTCTATGAAGAAAAGCTGAGAAGGTGAGGAAGGGACAGTGAAATAGAAAACCAACACTTTAACGGCTCTGGACAGCAGCAGTTTAGTTTTTGCCTGCTGTTTCTCATCTTGACTGAAGTGTTTCACTGCATGCTTCCTGCATCGCTTCCTTCTCCTTACAACATCTGAGGGATGTTACAGAAACGAGACTGTGGCATACTGTGGCACAGGGTGCAGGCCCTGCATGGTCCAGAGAGGGGTTGGAAAGAGCTGTCTATATCTAAGGACCTGTGTTTGTTCCCAGGGCACTAGCTTCTAAATTATTTCAGCTCCTATAAGGCTGTGAAATGGGCAACTGTCTGTTATGAGGGAGAACATGGCTATTCTATAATTGAAGATTACTGAACCACAGTTTAACAAATGGCTTTGAACCACTAGGAGTATGAACTGAACTCATTAGTAAAAGGGAAAAGTTTACTGTCCCATTGCTAATTGGCTATAAAATCTGGACTCCTAGAGCAAAGTCATTAACGGATGTGATGGATCATTTATAAGGGAGGACTTTAATGGACTTCACGCTTTCTCTAATGACAAAGCAGGATCAGTAGGTGGATATAAGACTTTTCCCCTCAAACTACATGTGCAATGTGTAGGAACAGACTGACTACTCCAGTTGAAGGGTGCAAACATAAACATCTCACAAAATGTTTACATGAACTCTTTTGTCCCTAGGACTGACAGAATTATGCTCCTACTTTCATGACTAAATGTCATGCTATGTTTCAAAGGAAAAAAACTGCAACGTCAAAATGGTTTATGTTGTTCTCATAGATTTTTTATTTTATTCCCAGGAAATATAAAGTTCATGGATCTCATCTTCCAGGATAAAGAAATATACTAGTGTTTGCATTTCATTTGTATCAGAAACATCAGATTTGTATTGTATTTCTAGAGACTATTCATATTTCTGTTGAGCCATGGAAAGATAGATTGAAAAGCATAAGATTTTTTTTTTTTTTCAGGATTACCTTTCGAAGCCTCAAAATCTGAGAGCAATTGTTCATGCTTAACTATCTCCTGCATCAGTAATTCTTCCTCTGGTCAACTAACTACAGCTCTTTGGATTGATGGATGACTGCTTTAAAGCTGATGTCCTGTTGACAAGGCAGATGCGAAGGCACCAGAATTCAGAGGCCTAAGGTAAGACTTCTGGTGCAGGGCAATAGGTAACATATTGCTAGAGAACAAATGACATAAATATATATAGATTTTAAAAAATATGAGAAAATATATAGGCTATGAAACAGTAAAATGTCTTAGTAACAATTTGAGAACCTAGGCTTACTACCATACTAGATTAGAATTTCCTATGGGAAATATATTTACTTTTGAATAAACATTCAACAGAAAGTCTCAATTAAATTTTAACACTGATTCTTTTTTTTTTTCTGGATAAATTTGCATTGCTTCAGGTTAAACTATTGAGAGTGTAAAAAACACATTCAAAAATCCTAATAAAAGTGGATAAAGCAAGCTGTGACAGACATCTTGGACTATATAGACTCTTTTATATCATACAAGATTTTATTGTACTGCACATATAAGCAATTAAATACAAAATTCCTCCATTCACATTGATACTGCTAGCAGCTGTTGCAAAAGTATTCACTGATACACAGATATTCCTCTCTAATCCTCCACATAAGCCTTGTAGCCACAGAGGGCTTTGTAGAGTCAGCACAAATCAATGCATCTCATTTAATTAATGCTGAAGGGGGAAATAATCTCACACTAATAAGGCAGCAGACAAACTATCCCCACTGCTTGACTGTGCCTAAGGTCTTACCAGTGAAGGGACATGAATTAAGAAGAGTAATACGACCTATATAAAAATGCTGCATCTGTCTGCCATGCTGCTCTGCCTTCAGCAGGCACACACAAACACAACCACCACAGCTTATGTGGGTCATGATTCATCATTGAGATATGATGGAGAAAAACTAGATCCTGAAGAGCAAAGAGTCTAGTTCATAAGCATGGCAGTGGCTTGCTTTTGACTTTTTGTCATTCCAACGTACAGTTTAAAGGAACAATGAAGAGAATCTCTCTCATTTTTTTTCACAAATACACGGAAACAGATTGTTGGCAGACACGTCATTATCCACAGAGCTCTAGTACACTACTCATGGCAGGGATAAAGCTATGAAAAACAAGTGCAGCTTTTCTAATGGAAAAAAAAACCTCTCACACTTGACTAACAAAATAAGTATATGTTCTTATATTTCTCCAATAAAATTATTTATGTAGTATTGAAAAGCAGGAATCAGAGAAAGAGCAATTTATGTGTCTTCCACTAAGGGAAACAGGTAAACAACTGCTCAGTTACCACTTTTAGCTGATGTTACCACATCTGCTGACACCTGGAAGGTATAACCTCCTGCCCACACTCTGCAGAACTGGAATGGATGAAAAATACCAGTGGCAAAATATTTCACATGGCCGCTGAAGAGTGTAAATTTTCTTAACAATAAATTTAACTCAAATGTGAAACAAACTATTTTGAAGATGAAAGTAAAAATATTTGGCATATATAACAGAGATAAAAAAGAAAGTAAGGAAAAAACAAACCACCTTGTCTCTCTGCAGCTGAAACTTAGGTCTACTTTCAACTGTTTGGGATTTTTTTTGAAGCACCTGTTAAGCTACAGAAAGCTAAGGACCCTCTGCAGAAGGACTTCTGGCCTCTTCTTCCAGGAGTTCTAACCTAGCACTAACAATAGAGTTATTTAACTATATTTTGCCTTTCATTTTCTTTTACAGTCACTCCTGTCTTTTTGAGAAACTTGTTTGCACTTCCGACTTTATAACTGCACCCAAAATTTCAAAAATCATCACAAGAATTCTCGGATAGGTATACTAATTTAGGGTGGTCTTTGTGTCACATCTGTCCTTTAGCTCCTTGGTTTCTGTGAAACAGTTAACTCTTAAATATTTTGAACTTGAGATGTGCAAAGCAGCAAAAAGAACCCTGAAGTATTTATTCTTTTGCTTCTGTTCACCTTTTCTTTTCTGAATAAAACAAATGAATTGGGAAGATAAGCAATCAACATTTTGCAAAAGCAGCTTGTGAATTTTTTGGCACAGCAAAACAGGTCTCTCTTCTCATTCCTTCCACTCAAAACAGCATGACTTGCAACACTGACCTGTTCATGGCCTTGTAAATTTACATGGCAATATTTACATAAAACTTTTGAAAGTCTCACAACTTGAGTTTCTTGTGTCATTGGAATATAACACAAAACATATCTCATGATGTATCAATAACATCAATGTGGGTGCAGTTTGTCCCTCTTGTCAGATTTAGAGGTTGTTGTCACAGCTAAAGAAGTTCAATTATCCTCGTTTCCCATTTCATAGTATCAGAAGACAACAAAAGTTCAAGTTGGATACCAGACAGGAAATATCTTCCCTTAAATGTTGGTCTTGTTTTCTCTCCTAGTGCAAGCTAACTCACTAAACCATATCCTACAAAAACTGCAATTACATAGTATACTACTTGGAAAAGAAATAAGAGACTCACAGGAACTAAGAGTAAAACAGATAACATAGCAGAAAAATTTGTTGAGACTTTGGATCATTTGTAAAACTGGTGAAAAATCTAGTGAAAAACAGTTATAAAATTAATGAAAAATCATTGCTGTAGAGAAATAAGCACCTCTGTTAAAATTTACAAAAATAAACCAAGCAGGCTTGAATTATATGTCCTATCAAGTTTTGCTTGAAAAGCCAAAGGCAGATTGATGGGAAGCTACAAGCTGCTTTTATTTTCTAGCAGGTGGGGTACTGTTGTGATACTACAGAAGTTCCTTGTTGATTTGGCATAATATAGCTTTTATGTTTGTTCTTAAAAAACAAAACAAAACAACCAACCAAACAACAACAACAACAAAACCAACCAAACAAAAAATCAAACAAAAACCACAAAACAAAACAAAGAGCACACTGAAATCTAGAAAAGATGCCAAACTGAAGAACTGTCACTCAACAAGGGCATGAGAAAAATAAGAAAAGCATCATAAATAAGTACTGGGAAGATATAAGATTTAACTGTCAAAGCAGCAGGTTGTACACGTTGAGAAAAATAAATCATCAGAATGTAATCCATGAATAAAAAGTAGTTATTCAGAAAAGGCATATACTGAAATTATATTCAGAAACATATACTGAAATTAGATTGAAAAATCTATAAAATTTGCTCCAGCTAGCTCCCTTGTATTTGCAAAAGTATGCTAAACCTGGAAAAATGATGAAGGCAGACAATAAATTAGGTGAGCTTTATGTAAACCTATACCATGTGTATGCACGATACACATCAATAAAAGAGGATCTACTGGAAAGGAAACCATCAATTTAGTAACATACTCATTAGCATCAGTTTAAACCTTTATCATCAAAATCATGTTAGATACTTCATTCCCTGTATACATGAAATTCCTGTCAAACAGTTTTAGGAAAGTAGAAGGAATACAAGATTAGTTCAAGACGAATTCCAAGCTTCATCTGCTCACACATTACACCATGGACCAAGTTAATGTGTACCCTCCCTCTCAGATGGAACTGATGAGAAAACACAGACATGAGGGGGCTGAGGTGGGGGGTGGGGCAGCAGAATATCAAGGAACCAGACACCTTAGTGAACTGATCTAGAAAGAAAGAATTTAAAAGAAAACAACACGTAGAAACAAAGGGTCCAAGCTTCCCAACCTACAATAAATACAGTAATGACAAGAAAACACTTCCATTTTACAAAGTTAAAAGAGGCTTCAAGTCTCCCATGAGAAAACAGGGATGGAACTTGAGAACGAAAGAGCACAACAAAGCAATGTTATATTGTGTTTTTGAAATGATGCCAACGAGTGCTAATAGCATGTAAACAGTAGCTCTGGCTATAGCAGGAATAACAGTAATACATTGTTAGCAGCTTTTCCACTGGATTATTATTCATTGTGGTCACTGTGAAAGTAGACCACATTCACTGACAAAATCTATTGGATCAGCAATTACTCTCATGAAGAGAGGTGTCAGGGTAAACAATGATGGTTTGGAATATACTTTTTAAATACTTTTTTATTCCTCCTCTATTTCTTTGATTCTTGCAATGGAATCGCACCTCAAAATGCACTGCCAGGGCTTGAAAGCAGCTACATCCATGCTTGTTCCACACAAAAAGTTGTTCCTAGCAGCAGCATGTTACCTACCACATATGACATCAACAACGTGCTTGTGGACAAACAGTTTATTTCCCTTTTTTTGACACAAAAGCTGGCAGTGCCCATTCTTCAAGTCATTGAAAACTGACTGGCAGTGGACCATCAGTTCCCCTAGTTTCCTACATACTGAAGTGTTTTTACAATTTTCCACTTCTCAAAGGTCACTCTGAACTTAGTGCTGAAAAATCATGAATTTCTAACACAGTATATGTTAATGCCTTGACTTGATACATTGAATTGCTAGTTTGTCATATCTCTAAACTGAAATTAATAGTGCAAATTAAAATTGCCTTATTTAATTCAATTTCTTTGATTATCTCTTTTAAATATATCCCAGTAAATAAATGAAATTTCTTAATGTTATCTTAATTTAAAATTAGAGAGCAGAACGCATGTGTGAATTAAACTTAGATTGACTTTTTAATGGCACTAGCATCCAGCTTTTCATACCAATTGCTCACATACAAGTTTGCATCTCAAGCAGGAAAAAAATGAACACAAAAACTCCACTGATGTCAATTAGCACATTTCTGGCTCACTGAAAACCAGAAACTGCCAATTTTGATCCTAATACTACAGATGCATCCCCTTTAGGAAGGAACACTGTTCCTTCCTGGAGCAAAGGAAAGTCTTTAACCATCCAAGATGGTTTTACACGTGACAGACTAACAGAGAGAAAAAGTGCTGTGTGCTGTTGAACTCAGGTCAATGCATGGCTGTTAGTTAAGGTGCTGAAGAGCAAATAGTAGAGATAAGGCTACTTAAGGAGTTTAAAGCTATCTAAAGAATCTGTGGAAATAATTTCAGCCTTTCCAAAATAGTCCTGTGTTTATTTTTTGTGAAATTGTCTCTTCTAAATGGCTTTATTCTCAAATTTCTAGGTACAGTTATCAGGAAAAACAAGATTTACATTTTTTCAATTAAAATACCTAGTTAGTAGTTTACCATGGTTTTACTTAATTTTACTATTTTAAAAGTCAGCAAAAACGTGCTGGGTTTGAAGGTATCTTGGGATAAAAGGCAGCCTAACCAATAAACATTAATCTGCTAATTCAACTTGTATATATATTACATTAAATTTAAATAAAGCGCATAAGTAAACAGATGAAAGAAAATAGGTTTGTAGATACCATGACTGTTGCATCGCGATGTTTCCACAAGTCGATTGTTTTGGTCATAGCATGCCATGGCCTGGTAACGATAGCCTTGTCCACATTCCTTAACGTCTCCTTGCACCTTCATTCCCAGCAATACTTCCATCTTACCCTCTGGTAAAATACAGTCTGACCAATTTCCCACAGGCTGAGCACTGTACTTGTCACACGGGCAAAACTGATTCTCGATCAGAGGATACAACTGAGAATTTCTACATTTGTCCTTTTTCTTACTTTTTCCTAGAAAGAAGAAATAGTTATTAGCAAGTTTGTATCAGTTTACAGCTTATCTCCTAAAAATTTCATTTAGACCTCTGTAACAAATGCTTGTAACTACATACATATGCCTAATACTTATTACATTAATCTTTAGGTTAATTAGGTTTTGTCAATTAGGTTATTGACTTCAATTTCTAAAGTAGTGGATACCTACAATTTGGACACAGGCATTTTCTTTTTTAACAAGAAGATGTAATTTGTTTCTAATTTGGATAAAAATGTTTCAGGAGTAAAGCTTGAAAAAGTTAGCAATTAAACAAATACACTATTTTCCTCCTATTTCATCAGCAGTGTGCAGTTCAACCACAAGATTTCGATCTAGATCAAGCCTTTTCAAGTTGAAGGAAGAACTCAAGAAGGAAGTAACATGCATCTTTGCTACACTAGTATCTTCTTTCAAAATGTCAAAATCCTTTAATCCCCTGTTATCATACCTTTGTTCATAATTACCATTCTTCCCCTCTAACATAATAATGTCCTTCTCTGAATTTGTTTCCATTCAGTTCTGTTCTTATTTTCTTTCCTGAGCTGGAGCATAGCCATCCATTAAATTTCCCCTTTCCATTAAATGTATTTCAGTCTTCTCTTTGGTAAAGTTTGCTTAGTTTTCCTTTCCATACCCGACAGTTCATATAAATTAATGTAGTAGTCTTTGCAAAAGTGGTGGTTGTTACTAAGTAGTATCTAAGTAGCTGTTGCTTAGATATTACTATAAATTAATATTCTGTAGCATTTTTCTTGCTATTCAAAACAAGCCACTGGACATAACTTTCTAGCACCCTTAGTTCTTGTATTTGCTACTGCCTTCATTTAGAATAGAAAATGGGTACCTGCAGAAAAGTTTATCATTCTTTTGACAACACAACTTCTTACTAAATGTATGCTTCTCCTCTGGAAGTATTTACCAGGAATAATTATGAATTCATTCCAAGCCAAGCATTATGAATTAGTCTGGGTAATGCATTGCCACAGAGAATACACCATAGCACATATCACAGAGCTGGCAGGTTTGAAGGGGTAATGTAAATGAGGACAGAAAGTATCACAAAGTGGTAGGAGAATATGTACTTCCTTGCTCTGTTTTTAAAATAAGGAAAAATACTGTTAGTCAGTTTTGTTCATTTTTTCCCTTGTGGAAGCAAACCTGCCATAAAGCTTACTGGAATGATTAGACAGTCACAATGAGCCTTCCTGAAGATCATGAATTATTCATTGTCCACTGGTCCTCTGATTTACAGGGGGTTGGAGATGGGGATAGGGTTTGGATCCTATCACATTCTTTCTGAGCCTGCTAATGGGCACCCCCCTTAGCTAGCTTTCCTCCACCACAGACAATACAGACTAATTGGCAAAGAGTGCTGTGACAGAGGCCAAGCCTCACTCTTGAGGTTTCAATTATAATTTAGAAGCAGGGCATGGTTTTTTCACTTCATGTAGAAGAAAAAATAATGAAAAAAAAAAAACCCACAACAAACAACAGATTAAAATGAAGTTGAAGGGAAAAAAAAAAAAGTTTGGAAGTGGAACAGTGTCCATTATGTAGAACTGGGACAAGTCTGTGGCAAAGGGCATCACTGGTAAATCTTTTTATTCTGCAAAGTAAAACCTAAAGAGGCTTCTTGGGACAAAAACATAAGAGCATTATTACTTGTCTCAAGAAAGAAGGTAAAAAATTAAGCAGAGTATTGCCTCATGGGGGTCTGTGGTGCTGGATGTAGACAATGAAAAATGGTGAAAGAAAAAACTGGGAGAGCAAACAGCCAGGGAAAGGACTGGCTTAATGATAAAGCTGACATTCAAGTCTGCAACTAAGTTCAAAAGAAATTGGCCAAAGATTAAGGCTGAAAATGGTGATCTATAGCAAAATGCTGAAAACCACTCAGCTGCCATAGTAATTCTAAATGCACCATGAGAGAAGGAAGCCTGCTTTAGTCAAGACCAGGTGTGGGAAGAGGAAGGCAAGTGGGTTAACATCTGATCCTGTTAAGGTGAGATGATTGCTGACTTATCTGTAAAAAAAAAAAAAAAAACACATAGAAAAAACCAACCAAACAAAAAGCTCCAACAGAACAAAAAAACCCTGCACTATATTTAGACACAAAAAAAGATATTCTTCTATGTTCTCCCATCTTCTCTCTAGCCACTTACCCATATCAAGAGTCTCTGACATATGGCACGAGTTTCTACTCCTGGGTATTGTTCCACCAGCAGCATATAGAGCATGACACTGGATCTGCTTTCTGCCACTATGACAAACACTTGTCCTAAGAGAACCTCTGAAGTCCTCAGGTTTTAAACAAAACATCATCAATAATTAATAAAAGAAGCATTATTTTGCTTGTTACTCTTACCAACAAGAGTGCGTTTTCTTGTCCTGACTCCTCCACAGTCCCCATTACAGGGAGAAAATTTTGACCAGTTCGTAAACTGACAGTCATCTTGGCAGGGAATCTGGCACATCTGTGTTAAGGGCGGTAATGGGCCAGAGTTTTTAAGGCACTCACTGATGTCAGCTTGTCCTCCGTCTTGTCTGCGACAAGTAATGGCTGGAAGCAAAAAGAGATGGAGTCTGATTTGCCGTTTTTTTAATGAATGTCTCTATTCAATTTAGTAAAGTCTACTGTATTCTATCAGAAAAATCACACTAAAAGCCCCGAATACCTATACAACTACTTAAAATCTGCTGCTAGTTTCACCTTCAATGAACACATTTGACATTTCTCACCTAAGATTTTATTTAAAATAATTTATCAGGACTTACCAGGAACAGAAAATAGAGAACTGTAAATATTATAAATGTTGCACTGTTTTATCCACACCTGTTACACATCATCCACACCACTTTACACATTATCATCAATCTACAATCTCAGACATGAAAAATTTTGCAATGTCATCTTAAGTAACTTACTTGTATAAGTTATAAAGTTTTACCAGCAAATTTAATTTTAGATAGGCTTAAAATCTAGAAGCAGAGTTCTGGATACCACTTAACCCTTTACAACAGTATTGCTGCCTGATGTTCTTCAGCAATTTTCAGTCTTGAGAAGGGTTTGAAGAACGCAGCATGTTTCCTAGGGAAGGATCATCAGCCATTAGGGCTACAACTTCATAGAACAGCATAGTGTAAATATAGAATAAAAGCTTCTTACTTAAGAAGAAAAACAAGTTCCTTAAGGAAACATCAGGTCACATGAAAGTAAGGAGTTGGAACACAAGGATTTACAAAGAATAGAGAGGACAGTTTCATTAATATAGTGTTTAACAATCACAGAATGGTTAATATTAAGGGACCACTGGAGGTCCCTGCCCAAGCAGGGTCCCCTAGTGCACATGGCACAGAATTGTGCCCAGAAGGCTCTTGAATACCTCCCGGGAAGGAGCCTCCACAACTTCTCTGGGCAATCTGTTCCAGTGCTCAGTCATCCTCAGAGTAAAAATGCTCTTCCTCATGTTCAGGTGGAACTTTCCGTGCTTTAGTTTCTACCTGTTGCCTCTTGTCCCAAAACTTGGCAGCACCAAGAAGAGCCTGGTTCTATCATCTTGACATCTTCCCTTCAAATACTTACAGACATTGATATGATCCCCTCTCAGTCTTCTCAAGGGTGAACAGGCCCAGCTCTCTCAGCCTTTCCTCACAAGAGAGATGCTCCGGTCCCTAAATCATCATTGTCACCCTCAGCTGGATCTGCTCCAGAAGATCGGTATCTCTCCTGTACTGAGAAGCCCAGAACTGGATGCCAGGTGCAGCCTCACCAGGGCTGAGAGGAGGGGCAGGATCATCTCCCTCAACCTGCCAGCAATGCCTAATGCACCCCAGGACACCATTGGCATTTTTGGCTACAAAGGCCATCGCTGGCTCACGGAAAGCTCCTTGCCCACTAGGACCCCCAGGCCCTTCTCCACAGAGGTGCTCTCCAGGAGATCAGTCCTGGTGTGTGGGGTTATTTCTCCCCAAGTGCAGGACTTGCCCTTGTTGAATATCAGATTGTTCTTTGCCCATCTCTCCTAACTGTCTGGATCCTTCTGAAGGGCTATACATCCCTCTGGGGTATCAACCACCCATCCCAGTTTTGTACCACCAAACTTGCTGATGAGGCACTCCACCCCTTCATGAAAGTCAACTATGGTCTATAATTGTTTCTCATGTATTTTTAAAGCATGGTTGCTTATCTATTCTAAGCTCAGTAAACCTAACGTTAATTCCTTCCCCAAAACATCGTAAGAGTTATTATACAGTAACAAGATAGGAAACTTCTAGTTGTTTGTTCACACAATAGAATTATATTTATGCTTCTTGGCATCTGACAGCACACAGTAGATGCAGTAGCTTGACTGTAAAATAATTTGGGTCACCTATTGTTGCAGTAGCATTGCATCCAAATATTCTGTATTCATATGAAGGAATACAGCTTTTTATATTACACTCCATAACTTACGCATAGCTCTTCAATTGTGCTGACAATAATTGTTTTATTAGCACAAATTGAAAAAAAAAATCAAGTTCAACTATTGGAGAAAAGGGGAGTATGAATGCAACACTTCAAAATAGAAGAGAAAACCACTTATAAGTGGGCAAGAAGAGGGGCAGGTGCCCATCTCTTCTCTCTGGTGACCACTGGAAGGATGTCAGGGAATGGCCTGAGGCTGTGTCAGGGGCCGTTAATTTAGATATTAGGAAAGGGTTCTTCACCCAGTTGGGAACTGAAACAGGCTTCCCAGGGAAGTGGTCACAGCACCAAGCCTGACTGAGTTCAAAAAGCATTGGGACAACACTCTCAGGGACATGGTCTGACTCTTGGGGCTCCCCTGTGCAGGGCCAGGTGTTGGACATCCATGATACTTGCGAGTCCCTTCCAACTCAGGATATTCTATGTTTCTGTAACTATTTCCTTCTGGATGAAAAAAGGAAACATAGTTAAGAAAACTGTTTAAGATTGCTTTAAGGTAATTTGTAATGGTCTAGTGACCTATGATTCCTTAAAAAAGCTTTTTAGTCTCACAATTCTAAACTAAATTTCTGCCTCATGATGACTTAGGAAGCTGAACTTGATGACCCATGTGTTCCATTTCAAGTCCATGTACCTACTAAAACATATCCAAAGGTCCCAAGGGAATTGTTTTTGCCATACGTCTACTGTAAAACACTGAAAGGGAGGGGTGTGTGCTTTTCCTGAGATACTGAGCAAACAACTTCCCTGATCCTTGACTGCCCTTTGGAGCAGGGCTGCCAGCACTATTTGTAATAGGCTCAGTTGCATTAAGTTGTGCTTACTGAGGGACTGACCAGCTGCACACTGTCTAATACAATTATTCTGTCAAATCCTGTTACTATTAGTGTAGTTTACATGAGGAAATATTTTTTCAGATATAATTACATTGATTCCGTGAGAAAAATCAAATATTTAAAAATTGAAAATCCATACTATCAGATTTCTAAGATTACACAATTATTTTGGAAAAACGCAAGTCAAAGTGCTATCTTCCAATAGAAGCCTAGGCTATAGATTTGAATTCTTATGAGATGCTAATAGCACACATCAATATCCCTAAGGTAAAAACATAGTTCAGACTAGTTTTACCATGTGGAAATTCAAAGAGGTCAAACCTAAATCCTCTGTCTTGAGTTTGGCCTTGCTATACGCATACACCAGCAAAACTAATTGCATTATCTTCCCTGCATTTTCAGGGAGATACAGAGCACCATTTTTAGCAGTGAGAACTATACTTAGCCAAGGGCTAAAAGTTAGTCAACTACTTAGCCAATATCCTTTAATAACTTTCTTCAAAAGTTTAATACTCATTTTACATACTGCCTCTCCATCTGGCCCTTAGATAGGACAATAAACGTTGCCCACCAAAGAACATTCTTTCTTTCTAGCTAAATTGACTTTTTTCTAAAACCAATATTCATTCCCTCATCTTTCCTAGTTATAAAACATTACTCCATGAGCAGGTATCCATTATGTCATAATTTTTTTCAGACTCATATTAATGTATCTTAATTTACATCAGGCAGACTCAGGTGAAAAGCTTCCCTGAGGACTAACACTTTCGTGTTTTTCCAGATTAACTGTCAGTTGTACTGTAGCAATCAAAGCAGGAAAACTTCTCATTCTCTAGACCTAAATATTTCACCTTAATAACAACACAAATTAGAGGACAGCTTGGCATACTAAACCAATTCCTGAATCTTAATTTTCACAGTGCCCGTCCATAACTATTCATGCTACTTCAAGTTGACAAGACCTGGATGATTCATTCTCTATTCCATTTTCCTATTGTTATTTTCCAGATTCAGGTATCAACATGAAAGGTTATACTCCTCATGACTGCTGAAATGTGGGTATTTTTCCATTATTAGAAGCAGGGATTTTGACAACTGTATACATTCCATTAATACCCTCTTTTGGCCAGCTCTGTTGACATCTGAAATGTTCTCACTATTAGAAGAGTTACTTCTTCCACTCACAAGCTAATCTAGGCAAACTCACCCCTGCCTCTTTGATCAAACCTATGATTGTTTAAGAAGAGGTTGCTGAGATCGATGATTTACTCACTATACAGAGAAATGTCTTCAACTACTATAAAGCTGTACCAGGCTAATTATTTTGCTTATACAACCACATTGTATTTATTACAGACATTAGTAGTAAGTGGAAAGAGCATGATTCCTCCATTGCTGAATTAAACACAGTAATTATTAAGTGAAAACATAAAACAAGAGTACAGCTAACAGAAAAATCAAATTTAACCTGGAAAACATTCACTTTAAAATTTTTTCTGGTATGTAACAACTATTAGCTCCCAGAGGAAAGGTGTAAAATAAACAGCAGTCTAAATTTTATAGACAAGGGACTTCAGTGTAATTAAAACTTTATCGGATAGCATTGTTTCCACCAAATCTCCACAGGACACTACAGGTTAATATATTTCTTGTTGGCATAATAAAACACTGAGACTGTATTTCAGCAAGTCATGTCATGTGTGAGTTTATATAAAAACCTTTCCAGTGCTACTGTCATTAGCATACTTCACTGACATTGCACTGAGGTGTGAGATTCAGTGGCTCCTATACCTAGAAATTTCTTTATAAATGAAGGTTCTCTATTGTCTTTTCTTTTACAACACACTTGTGATAGAATTCTTTTTCAATTGCTACAGTATTTTTAACAAGAAAAGATTCTTTTTCAATTCTAGAAAACAAGAATTATTTCAGCACACTAACTTTTCTTATGCCTTCTATCCACGTTGTCTAAGCGATGATTTCATCTATGTTTATTTCTTTCTTTGTGGGACAGAGCAGACTAGACACAGTGTGACAAAATATTCCTACCACAAAAGATGTTAAGAAGGAGCATAAGCCCTCAATACTGTGGAAACACAAGACTGAGTGATCTTTATGTTCCAAAAGCAACATCATCTTTCTGCCAAATAAAGTTGTCTGGAGATTGTGTCTCTTTTTTTGCGAATAAAAAATTAGGTTCTCATGTAAACACTGCTTTTGAGTGGTTGTCCAAATTCTTAATTATGACTCCTGAAGTTGATCACTGTACTTTGCAGTGACTAAAATACAAACCAGGCAATAGAGCACTCTCATCTGTAAAGTCTCAATGACATCAAAATAGTAGTTTATAGCTCCATGAAGAGCAGTACTCCATGATTTTGACTTTCCTGTGCTTTCAGTAAGGGCATAAAACAACCACAACAACAAAGTCCCCTGCCTCCATAAGTGATGCCTGGAGAGGGAGGCTGCTGTCCCTGTTTAGCTATGGAGTGAGAAAAGAGCTTTTGACCACTGGTTCTGCCTTTGAGCCTCCCCATGGCTCTAACAAGCCTGCAAGGCCTCTCTGTGTGCCAATGGCCATCCTGGGAAGCTTCTTCCCATTCCTCTGTCTTTCAAATAACTACATACACCCTGTGAATGAAGAACAGTGAGAGCTGGAGACCAGATCTTTAATAAAGGCCAATACCCAGTGACATCAAGCACAGCTATTCAGGTATTTTCTTTGACAGCCAGGTTACTTTAACTTCTGTTAAATTTTAAATTTACAAATAACCTTCCTCTTGCTATTACAGAATATGCTGACATATTTCACAATTTTCATCCCATTCCTCCTAAAAAGCTCTGAGGAAAATTCACAGTGGCAAGGACTACAGGCTGTGCATCCTTCTGCAAATCTCTTTTCAGTCACTGGGATGGGCCTTACCATGTGCATCCATCCATATACATCATGATGTGATTCAGTTATTGCAGTTTGGGCACTCAAGCTTCTCATCTGCTACATGTCCTCTTCACTACCATTGGGACACAGCAAGAGCTACTGGCAAAACAAGTTTTATTAACGTTCTTAGGTTTTCCTATACAATTAGAAAGGGATTTGAGCTGTATTTCTAAGTTCCTTCACAAGTCACTGAAGTTGAGTGACTGATTTAAAATATGAGCATAACATAATGCACACCAGCTTAAGTTGTTCACAATTTCAAACTTAGTAGCTTGGGTTTACCAAGCAATTATTCTCTTGTCTAGTTTTTGGCTAGTGGTTGTTGTCTTACTTTTATTTTCTTGGGAGGGGGTATTTTGTATTTGCCACCACTGTGCCTCTCTCTCCTGGATTTCAGGTGATGCATCAATATATCTGATCAAATAATCTTGTAGGTTAAGAAACAGCTTATGAAAATAAACATAAATGTTGTTGTAGTCAAATACAGCTTTTCTCTGTATTTCCTTTTCTTGTTAGGTAGGGTTAAAAGGAAGTTTCAAGCTCCTTGCTGATGCATACATATCATCTCCTCTTGAGGATTCTGAACAAAAGACAGAAGTCTTAATTTGCTTTGGTTTTGTAATACATTCCTGCCCTGCTTACCCACTGTTAAAAAGCACTTTATCAGTGGTACAAATTCAGATTTTCATTCATCATAGGAATTCAATACAATGTCATGACCACCAGCCTTCTTCAAATAAAGTTCATGACTGCAGCAATGAATTTGCTGTTCAGTATTAAATGCTATTTTACTGTGCTTAGGATTAGATATAAATATTTGCTCATTATTTGCATGAATAGCTAACAATTTTTTTAAATACTTCTAAAGAAAATCTTTTTTTAAAACAAAACCCAGAAATCACTGACCCCTTTTATTCTCTTTCCTCTGCACTGACCCAAGTTACAGTGTTACGACATTCATTTAACTTGACATGATTTGTAACAAACCCCTCATTATACAAGACAGACAGAAGCAAAGCTGTCTTTAACAATGAATCACAATTCTAAACTTTATGATTCATCCAAATATCTCTTTTGCCAAGAAGGACAAAATGTGACAAAAAACTGAAGAATGGAAGTGTAAACAGTAAAGCTGTGATATAAACCAAGGCATGCATATGCTCTAGTTACTCACAGACTCCTAAAATCAGACACCAAGCCAGTGATTTTTAATGATTTCTAACTTCTGTTTTTCCCATCAGATTTAATTATCTTTCTAACTAAAATATTAACAGTAGCAGACTATTTTGTTCAAAATAAACTGCTAATGAATGCATGGTCAGATGTGCCTTTTCCCTGGTGTACATTCCTATACTTTCTCATTTAACACATTTGCTGATATTCTAAGTGTTGCGGTGTTTGTGCATGGGCAATCAGATCAGAAATAGGACAAGCTGATAGCAATGGCAACATCCCCTTGCACTGAAAAAGAGGAACTCAGAACTGTCCACATAGAAGAATGGAATTACTTGCTCTACTGAGTACCAACAAAAAACAAAAGGGCAATGCATGAGAAAACAAATGGCAGAGACTACTTGTATAAGATTATTGTTTTGCTTTGTCATCAAAAGCAAATTGGCACAAACAGATGGATGAATGTGTGATTTCTGCATCCATGAGCACCAGAAACTTGAAAGAGAACTCGAGATTTCTCAACTGGAAAAGAAATCCTGATATGTCAACAATATTCACAGTATGGTCAATATTTGTACAGAATTCACCAACAAACAGTTAAATGTACTGATCAAAATGTCTGTATTACAGTAGCAATCATAAATGCAGCACCAGAATGTTGTACCAAATGGATTTCATATTCAGTGTTTAGCATTTTGTGATTTTGGGGTGGTTAAAAGTAGTTGCACAGTAGTAGCTCAGTCTTTTCTGTATCTAAATTACAAAATAAACATTAAAGAAATTATCTGTAGTACAGAATTTTTTAGTGACATGTTATTATGCAAAGTTTTCCACAGCCTGTAGACACCTTATTTAGGAGTAGCCAAGTGTGCAGGAGGGAACCAAGAATTAACAGGGAGAGGGGATAAACTCTTCTGGAGTCTTCCTTCAGGAACTGGTGAAATGTTTCTAATACTGTCCAGGGCAGAGCTCAGTCAAGCAGATGTTTGCTTTCAGGTCAGCCTCCCTTCAGTGAGAGCACCTTGCATGAAATCAACTCTTGTGCAGGGGACCAAACAAAACAATGTGTATCACTAAAAGTTCACACATGGCTATTTTGATGGCAGAATTTGAAAGGTAAAAGGGGATAGGGAATCTGCTCATGCCCTGTGTAGGAGATAAAATATATTATCAAATAAAACACAGTATTCATATTCAAAATGCAATTTTCTGAAGTGTGAGGTAAAAAAACCCAAAACTTTAGCTGATCATTTCGAGAATTACAGAAGTGTGTTTTCCAAAGTGAAATTTACTTTTGTGCAAAAAATTCAACTTCTACTTCCAAGTCATATTCATTGCAGAGAGAAAACATTTTACTTGTGTCAGTCTAAGGGAAAGCTGTACTACTGTGTTTAGCTCCCACAGATTATCAGTTGCCATTAATGAGTACATAAGTAAAAGATATGGTTAACAATTGTGAGGTATTACAACACTGAGGCACGATACATAATAGACCTGAGATGGAAACTTACATTTTATGTTAATTTACATCACTCACATAAATGTGAAAAACTATTGGGCAAAACCCCCTCTGTCTTTAATGCCTATAACTTTCACTTCTGCAACAGCCTAAACAATATTTAGATCCATATTTTGATATCTGGACTGAGGTACAAATAAACTTTTGTTTTCCAACATGAATAATTTGCTCTTTGAATTCTACAATGGAATTTATACATGGGATAGACCTGACAAAAAGCAGTAGCAAACAAAAATCTTCCTTTCTACCAATTGATCTCAGAAACATTCACAGAGTTCTATCAAAAACACCAGCTTTCTTCAGGCTTAGCTGCTCCAGGGGTTCCTAATTAAGGATTACTCATCCTACCACTTGACCACATTACACTAGAGAGCTACTTCCATTTTATCTGCTTGTGGGAACAAGATTACTGCTTGAATACATCATCTTTCACAAGATCGAACTCTGTGCAGCACCAAAGGGAAATTCTGCCCGTCTGTTTAAACAGATTTGAAAACTACATGGCCATTAATTTCAAAATTATGTATTATTCTATATATGTGTGCCCTATACATGATTAGAATTACATTTAAGAAAATAAAAAAGAAACTCTAAAAGAGTTGCATTACACAAAAGAGTAATAAAAGCCAATCTGTATGCACTATTATTAACTATCTTTCTTTATTAACTGACTTTCAGACAAAGTCAAGAGATTTAGGTACTGCCATGCAAGCACGGAAGACAACACTTTCTACTATCTGAATTCCTACCATCAAAGACAGAAATCTTATTTTCTCAGTGTGTAATCTGAATGTATCCTCCAGAGCTGCTAGAAAGAGATTCCATTGTGATAGACCTTTGAAATAATTACCACAGCCAGAAGTCTTTTGTATTAGCAGGCAATGCCTTAAGGTTTCATTTTGTGGTAAGCTCTAAATTGATCTCCTGTGACACTTTCTGAGTAAGTGGTAGGAGCTACTAGCTTAAGATTTACTCCACAACTTTTTAAGTATACCATGACCTCCTTTAAGAGTGCAAGGAAGTTAATGACCTGAACATTTCACTTCTGCAGTTAGCAATGTCCTTCCTCGGCAATGGCACAATCTGCTGAGCCAATAGTGCTTTAACAAATACCAGTTTGCACTCAGAAACAACAAAGGAGAAAAACCTTCCTGGAATTCAAGGTTGACCAGTAGTTCAAAGCAATTCAATTACTGTAACACAGTAAATAGGAACTGCATTTATTTTCCTATTGAACGTATTTAATGCACCTAAAAATCCCTTATCCTGGCTATATTTAACAGAGTCACACATACACAATTCTGTTAAAGCCACAAAATTCTCTATGAAGACAGGTGACAGCAAAGCTGGATTTGGATGTAAAAAATATTTGCTATTTAATGGAAATGGTGCAAAAATACCTGGATCATTGGGCTCAAAGGGTCAGTGGTTTAGAGGTCTAACCAGCAGCTGGTTAAGATTGTTTCACCTCAGTGGTTAATTCCAGGCACAGTTCTGTTTAGTCTCTTTAACAACCTGTACAGGAAGCATACTCAGCAAGTTTGAGGACAATGGCTGTTTGAGTAGTCAGTACCTATCTGGAAGGACTGCCATTCAAAGGACCTTGACAGCCTGGAGAAGTGGGCTGGCACCAAACTTTAACAGTGTAAACGCAAAGTCTTGCATCTCTTATGTTCCCATTGTTTTCTGTAACTACCTTAATTTGAGAGTATAGAGAAGAAGTAGCCAAAATGTTCTTAGAGATATGCAGTGAAAGGATAAGGGGTCACACACACAAATTGCATCAGGGAGCAAGTTCCAGAAGAGGCTGTAGGATCTCCACACTGGCAGAGACTCCAAACATACTGAGACATGGCCCTGAGCACTTCCAGTGTTTTCTGAAATCAGTATTATCCTTTGCTGATAGACATAAAGATAGGTTAAATTAATGTTAGGTTACGAGGACTAAAATGTAAGGCATTTCCCACACCAGTGCAACTACAGATTTCTGAGCAATAAATGACAGAAACAAAGGGTCTAACCTCTTGCTTGCAGCCCAGGTCCACAAGTCTCCTGTGCTCCCGGACTGTCTTGGCGCACGTACCATGGCACCAGCTGGCACCTGCGCCATTTGTGTGTCTTCCACCTGAAATGAGAGGGTAAGCAATCCACCTAAACCTTGTGGTCATCCCATCTGAGGCAGCACAAGTGCTAGATAGTGTTATAAACCACCATAAGCTGTTGCTTATTTTTTACTAACTGGTCACAAGCAATTCACAAAGGAACCAGTAACAGTGCCATAAACTTATCCTTATTCTCTTCACTTCTTTTCTTCTTTTAGGATGAGGCCATTAAGGACACATGTAAAAAACAAGGAAGCAAAGGTAGAAAGAAAAAAAGCACAAATAACAAACAGAAAGGAAAGGTAGCTGCAGGAAAATATTGGGGCAGTGGGCTTGAATGATTTCAAGCACGCTTCAGGAAATTCCTGGGATCTTGGGTTGCTGAGTGGCGACACTTTACAAATGTGAAGCCAGCCAAGAAAACCAACTCAATGGGTCCACCATATCAAAAATAAAACACAAACAAAAAGAACTTGCAAAAAAAGTCAGTAACAAATGCAATATTGCACTTCTTAAATTTCTCTATCATTAATATAAACTGCTATGAAACTTTTACAAAGTTCCCTGCTGGTGCTGCAGAATACCCCAGCCCTCAAATATAACAAATCCTGGCAAGTCTGTTTGTTGTCACAACTCTAAAACAATCCACAGTTTCCCACAGGTCCAGCCATCAGCAGTTTGCATGTTTTAAACTATTTCAATGGTTTTGCACCTCAAGTTTCATTGCAACCTGCCTCTATGGGACAGCAACTAACTAAGGCATGAGCCAGCTGAGTGTGAGTCCATCTGTCGCAGCATGTGTGCAGGTCAGAAAGATGCTAAAGGAAATATATGGAACATGTGTTTAGCATTAGTTCGTGTCATGAAATATAAATGACCTCATCTACCACTCTAGCAACTCTTCTTTCTTATGCTCAGCACATTATCATGCAGCTCAGATACTGAAGATATTAAAGAGACGAGGACCAGCATTTTAAAAGATAAAACTCTGACTCTCATTTTGACCATAAAAAGTTCTTGAGCTCTATTTGTCTGGTGTTTAGAGTACTGATTTTGATAGCTTCCCAATGCGCTTTTCAATCTTTTCATATCTTTTAGTTGCACAGAGTGTGATCTCCTAATGAATTTGCAATGATAATTCTTATGAGATGATGAAAGCAACACATTTCTTTAATCTCAATTTCTTTTAATTAAACTAAGCTTAAATTCTATTTGTACCTCTCCAACAGACAGTAGTTTCATGGGAATTATTATTCATAAAACAAAACCAAGGCTTTTTATTATTTTGTCAAGTAAATCTAACTAAAGCCATCAAAATTTTCTAAACTTTGTCTCCATCAACAACAAGATCCTGTGGCATGTCTAGACCTTCCTACACACTCAGATAGATATTACAGAATGACCCAAACATTTTCTTGAGCAAAAATAGTTCCACCTTATGGAATAGTCCTCAACATTCTGTGGTGAACATCAGGGCAATGCAGAGGACACAGGCACATGGGGGATATCTTCAGTTTTGGATTGTCTCAAGACTTACAGGGATAGAAAAATTAAGGATATGGTAGGTTGAACAGTGTGGCACCAGAAATCAGCTCTCCTAAACATACAAGCTTGCAGTTCAGCACTTTGGATATTTTAGAAAGATTTGCTTTACATGTTTAGAATGTCAAAACAGTTTCTAGGAAAAATTTGTTCTGGAAATTAATTCTTTGTTGTTGCAATGTTCTGGCAAAGGAACTGGAACAAAATGAACCAGTGATTCCCTAAGGGCCCAACTGAGTCTACATGTCTGTTGTGAAACCTCAATTCAGATGCGTATCCTATTTTTCTAAATAGTACATGCTAGAAAAACAACTACTGCTGAGAAATGGAATTCACCAAGCTCTAGAGGTAGCACAAGTTTAAAAATCATGTCTGAGCTGTTTCTGGTTGATTGTCTCACATACCTGTAGCTATGACAGACAGAAGAAGCTTCACATTCCCTTTCCTCAAACAAAGAGTCTGGGCATTCCCGACCACCATTGGCAGGGAGTTGGATGATGACTCGGTGACGGGACTGCTTCCTTACTGTGACACCCCCTGCAAAGAGTAGAATAGCTGGTTTCTACTGCTGCTACTTAGAGTTGAAACGAATTAGGGTGAAAATAAGGTTTTTGAACCGATTGCCATAATACTGACATGCTATTTTGCCCATAAGCAGAAAAATTAAGCCTAATAGAGAAAACACTTCAATTTCAGCTCAAGGCCAGAAAGCAGAACTAAACAGAAAGCAATACCAGCAATATTGAACAAATTAAAAGACGGCTGAAATGAATAAACAGTTCAAGACATCAAAAATTAAACCACCGCAGTTTGCTGCTACACTTTACAGTTTGAAGGTGTAAGCTTGCCCTCATCATTTGCATGTAAAACCAGAAACAAAAATTCCACTCTAGAATTCCTTTACAGTTTGCAGTTTTTAATTATTATGGTCATCCATTATTAATGATAAACAGTAAATAATTCCTGTAGGAATTTTGGTTTCAGTCATCTTCAGGTATCGGTTCTTCAGGCAGAAAATTAAGAGAAAAGCTACAAATCTGAGTTAGTTCCACAGCAATGCCTATGTTAGGTCCAAATCTCGGAGGGTTTTTATTTTTTTTTTCACAGAGAGCAGTAGAGCAGACACTTGGCTGACTGGGCTGATATCAGCTTTGGGTGGGTTATTACAGCAGCTGCAGCTTGTCTGATCACAGAAGCGTGCTGGACCACGGCCAAGCAATTGTAATTAGGAGTGAGCAGTAGGAGAATCCTGGCGGTGGCTCTCCACCACCTGGCCACTCTTCAGCACAGAGGAAACCCTTCACTCCTGGGTCAGACAGCTCCAGGAGATGCCAGGAGCTGGCACAAGGGGCAAGACAGACGTGCAGCCCAGCAAAGCTACTGACCTGCTTGCTGGCACAAATGGGTAAACCCCATGAAATAAAAATTGTTTTTGCAGTATAAAGAGAGTTTGACTCACTGAATAGATAAAACACCTGTAGTTCACAAATGTACTGTTTTATAGGAGCCTGCACAATAATTTGTGGTAAATATTCATGAAGATACGCTCATTACATCAAGAACTTTCTTAAACCCACAGAAATGAGATGGCATTTTCACCCAGTATGATCTCCAACAAAAAAATATTTCAGAAAGAACACTTAATACTGCTGTAAAATAACACATATATAATAATGAATATTTATTTCATAAATTCAGATTTAATGGATTCAATTCCCTGCTCTTTTTCAAGGGTTATGAATTTAGTCTTCCTAACCCTTTTTTTTCATTTGTTAGAATGCACTAAACATTGATGGGAATTACTGCAAAAACACCTTTATGCTTTACCAGGCATAAAGAATTGGCCATGACAGCCCAAGTCTGTGTGTTTGATGTAACTATAGCTTTTACATTCTGACAGTGTGGTAGCTGTGACCAATCACCATGCCCCACACAGGAATTAGCACCCTGTGGAACAGGGAGTATTACAGAGTCTGTCTGTAATAGTACATATTAGAAAAATGCCTAATGTTAAGCTTAAGAAGAGAAAAAAGAATAAAATGTGGCTAATATTAAGCCTGTTATCATGCTAACTTCATGTGTGATTTCAATGTAATAAGAATTCAGGGGAGACCTGCACTGTTTTAAAAGCTTTCCCAAGTGTATTAAAATGGTGTTGGATTTTATATTTAATTCAGACCATTCACATTACTGTAAAGTCTGTGTATTTTTATTAACTCTCCTTCAATTTTCCTTGGAGTAGAAGCAGCCAGACAAAATTACATACAACTGCATACCTACTTAGTTACATACTTACCTCCTTGTATATAAAGATTTAGGTTTTTCTGATGAGCAAACGGCATAAACGTAGGTATTTGCAAACCCAAAATCTGTCCATTTTATAATCTGACAATTAAAATGCTAACATTGTATAAGTATTGATGTTGAGATGATAAGATGATGATCAGATCATGTGTCTACCCCGTAAGTAGTTATCTCTTTATCAGTGTAAGATGCAAATGGGAATTTGTAACATTAGGCAAAATGTGGGAAAAAATCCAAACAGATGCATATAGAAAATGGATAGAAATAACTGTTCTTTTCAGCAAAAAACTCTATGTCCTCCCTGTACCAGTTATTATGTGTCCTCTGTCAGAAAGAGATGTGTATAAGCATTCTGCCAAAAGTGACTGCTAGTCTGACTCCCTATTTTTTATATTCGTAAAATTTCTTAGCATGCAATAGATAAAATTACCTTCTTGACATGAAGAAGGACATGCTGTCCAGTCACTGAATGGAGTCACAATACAGTCCTTCCTACAGGGAAGCAGACAAGGTCTCACAGTTTCAGGTCGAAGGCTTTCAGGGCATCTAACAAAAAAAATTACAAAGAAGCATTATCAAAGAAACAATTGCTCTGCAATGAAGTAGTGAATTGTGTGAGGTACTGAATGCCTGCAGGCACGTGAGGACAGTGCTTGTTGCCCAGAATTCACCAGGATGGAGCACAGATATAAAAACTAGCAGCAATTAAATACATGTGGTGAAAGCAAGCCAAATCTGGTGTATTCTGCACCTCAGGATTTAAATAATCATCATCCTTCACTCACCATGCTAGACTCTGTATTTTCAGGGTTATTTTCAAGCTTTCACATAATTATGATGAAAAGCCATCTCAGCTCAGTAAAATAGATTTTCAGGTCTCATCAGTTTATCATATATATAAACTCTGGAAGGAGGCATATTTAAAATAAATAACACTGCTAACCCAGGAACAAATAGGTATAAGCTGCCTGTGATTATGAGAGAAAACAGAAAAGGATTTAAAACTGCCAGACCAATGAGACTGAGAAAGACTGTCAGAAAAGGCAGAAAACCTTACTTGTTTTAGGAAGAGGCTTGATCAGCATATAAAAAGGATTATTGGACTGCCACATATGGGACTCATTACCCAGGTCATTTTCCCCATTCTGTGGGGATTCTGTCTTTTTTCATCAAGGGAAAACAACCCTCTATGCCACAATACTTGTTTCAGAATGATACAATAACTCTCGCAGAAGTACTGAAAATATTCAAATAACTTCAAAATTACTATTGCTCTAAAAACATTCAGACTATGGACTGCCTGAAGAATATGTAAAGATGAAAGAAAAACATTACATCCAAATTTGGGAGCTTTTGGGTCATTACAGAAAAACATTACTAAGACTAGCATTTCCTCTTTTCAGTGTTGACAGCTGGGATGAGAGAGGTGAGAGAGGCAAGTCTAATGGTAAACTATCAAGAAAATCTAGTCTCTATGGTCAGCAGAGAACTATGCCTGTGCAATGTGAGGAGGACAAAAGCTGATTTTCAGCTTCACAGGAACATACTCTTCAACAATAATACTTGCTTGTGCATGCTTTCCATCAGTTGTCTCTGCGTTTTCCTGTCAATTCACATATTCTTCTTAGTATATGATCAATTACCATGAACCAGCACCAATTCCTTGGTGCCCTCTTAGAACAGGATCTCCTCCCTTTCTCTCTTCTCCCCTTTCGTCAGTGTGAAAAAACATGAAATAATATAGCTATAGGAACACAAATCTCCATCACTTCTCTGTAAGTTCTCTCTGCAATTTTAAGTCAACTTGTGCCTTGGTTCTGTGTGATTCATAAAATCAGATTCTATATGCAAGGGTGTACTTAGATATGATCAGATACACTTTAAAAAACTCTCTGCCACCAATCACATATATTAACAATGTTGTTAGAAATTTCCTTTAGGAATAAAATAAAAAATGTTTCTGAAAAGCATTGAACACTGACTTGCTAATGGCTTTTTTTCCATTGGCCTTTAAAAACAGGAGAAATTATAAGCACACAAAACAGTCTGAAATATACACATTCACCATTTCACTGAGAGCTTCATCTTTCAGGAGCGCTAAACACTACAATTCCTCTTCAGATGCTTAGGCAAGGCAATTAGTTCAATTAGAACACCATTTCTATGCTTTATATTGTTTGTATTTACTATATAGGGCTTAAAACAAAGTATTGATTTTTTTGCAGTCCTTACTCAAGGTCAAATTAAACAGAAAAGATACATGCTGGAGTCCGTAACTTGTGAGGCAGATAAAGCCAATAATATTGATTGTATCATACCACAGTAATCCTTTTTATTAAGGGGAGTTTAAAACAAGGTTCCTACTTACATTTTCATGTTAAATGTCTGGGTCTTTAAAAACGATTCAGTGATTTTGATGTGACAATTTGAAGGACCAAGCAAGACCTTTTTCATTTCACATGATTCATTTATGAAAGAATAAAACAGTCCTCCTCCCAGAATTTAACATCAAAGCAAACATAGAGGCATTTACAGTAGTTTTAAAAAAGATGATAAATCATTAGACGTTTGTGGGGTTTTTTATGTAAATGTACCAAACAAAAGATAATGGTATCATGACTAAATAGAAACAGCAACTTAATACAGATACACAACAATTTAGATGACTGAATGTGCAGACATTACTCCCCACATTTCCATTTAAAGTAAATTAGGCTTAAATCTACTGTAGAATAAAATAACAAATGGCATGCATCAAGCAAATATTTAGTGTGAAAACAGCTGCCTCATGAACTTTCTAAATGACCTCTGCTATCAGTTCTTAGAGTTTTGAATCTGTTCTGAGTGGGATATATTTACAGACTGCCAATCCCTGCAAAGATATTATCAAATGCATTTTAGTAGCAGCTAATCTGTATTTAACCCTGGTCACATATTAAACCGTAAAACCAAATCATTGAGCCAAAGGAATAACTTAAAAAACCACATAAAGTGGGAAAAAAAATCACAAAATTTCTCAAGCTAATATTCAAACTAATGTTTCAAATTAATATTATGTCAGTTTGCACTATGCTACACCTCCTTGGTTTGGTTCTGAGAGGTGCTTTACTACATTTAGATTAATATCATTATTTTTGAGTGGAATGTACTAATCTGTAAAGTGCGCTGCTTGTTTGGAGGCAACACAAGGATCTTGGAAATGGTGCTGCTCTGCATGTCACACACATACTCCAAGAATTTTATTGTGACTCAACCTGACGGTGGCAAGGAGACAACTGGATTTAGTCAGCTGTCAGCAGGACCACCACTGTAAATACCACCCATTAAAATCCATAGTGAGAAAGGTATTGTCAGTCTTCCTGTTGTGCCAGTTTTGTATTTTTAGAAGATGATATGTTCCCTCATGAGAACACAAAGAAGAGGGTCTTTTCGCCTTTGCAAGCAGTCATTGGTGATAAAAATACAAAGCGGTAAAATCCAAACATAATTACAGCATTAAGTTATTTTTAAAGATCTTTACTTTTTTGGGCCTACTTGTCCCACGTTGACTCTCACACAGATGACCTTTCTTGTCTGCATCCCCACGGAACAGGTGGCCTCCCCGTTCCAGCTGGCAGAGGAGTTGAAAGCAGAGACAGAGGTGTCCTCGATGCACTGTCCCCAGGGGCCGGTCTGCCAGTGATAGACCGTGCAAGAGTGCTCGTTACAGCTGCGTGTTTCCTGGAGGGCACTACTGTTTGGGCACTGTATTCCTCCTGGAACAATAAAAGAGGGCAAAAGATCATTCACTGGAAGGAGATAATTTTTTTTATTTTAAAAAAACACGTACCACAAACCCACTTGGAAATTTTCTTAGTTATATATTATCAATTTGATTACATGAAAGAAATGCTGTTCCTTTTTCCTTCTCTTCATATGCCCGATATTGGCTTTGACAAATTTCAGTCAGCAAGCCACACAGAACAGACTGTTCATGGACAGTATGTAAATCTGTACCAAAAGGATGACCATAACTTAATCATAACTTCTATAACACACTAATGTGCTTGGAGTAATCTACAGCCGTATTATTTAGGTGTTCTCTAGAAGAGACTGCAAGAGAACACATAAGGACATATGAAGGATCTAGGCAGAAAAATGATTCATTATTCTAGTTATGCATGTGTAAAGACCACTGTTTATGTCTAATTCACAGATCCATTAAAAAGATTTTTGGAGCTCTTGTCCAGCTTCCAGTGGATGTTTATCCATGTTGTGTAAACCAAAGAGCACAGCTGGCAATTTCAGGTCCAGATTAAGATAACAAAGCCTATTGCAGCTTAAGGTTTAAATGCAATCAAGTGTCAATGATTGTGAAGAACAGCTCAGATGACGCTGTCTTTGTTGTGTTTGGTTTCAGACCGTATGTTCAGTTTATTATATTAAAACACTTCAAAACTGCTTTGGCCTCCCAGTCCTCCAGGAGAAATGGTCTTTCCTGCCAGAGTTGATCACAGGCTATTCCATGTCCAGCCCTGTGAGCAGACATCACGTCCCCTAAATATCTGGTGTTATTAGGCACACAGAATCTAGGTTGAAGATTCTGGCCCACAAGGAACAATGGGACTCCTATCTCCAACTGACAGAAATGCAGCAAAAAATCTAAGCAACATTTTAGCCTCTCCTAAAAGACAAGAAAAGTAAGAAAGACAATTGAAAGAGGAGCTTTTTATTAGTTAATGATTCATACGACTTTTCTCTAAAAACAAAAATGTATGCTCACACTAACTGCATGTTGTAGAGTATATTATTATTTATTTCTCAGCAGTGAACTTCAGGTTGACTGTCTGCTCTACAGATATGCAGGAGGGAAGGGGTTTTAAGCACTCCTTGTTGAAATTAAACAAAAAAAGTAAATGTAATCAAAGAAACAATGGATGCTTCAAATATCCCAACATGAGAAAGTCAAGTAACCAGTATAAAAATACTTTACACTCCAAGTTGTCCTGCAATGTCTAGATATGCAGCAAACATGAGAAAACATTCATTCTAATGAAAACACAAGATGAAATCATAATTCTCAATTTAGTTCTCTAGAAATATTTTTAATTTCTGGCTTTTGTTCTAAAAATACTGATTGAACCAAACAACAGGAAACATCACATTAGTTGAGATGTCATGCCACAGACTAGCTAATCTTAAATTTTGAAGAGGGATTAGAAAAACCTACAAATATGTGAATCTAATTAAAGGATAACTTGATTTTTTGGGGGGTTCAAAATGGATGTCACTCAAGTCTATCAGAATTGCTAAATATATGTCAATGTGCAGAGCAAAAAACCAAAATGCCAGATGCGTTTTCTCAAAAAAGGAAATAAAAAACCAAACGGTAAAATAAAATTATGGTTACGTAATAAGTTTCATAAAGTTATCTAATCATCATCCTTCAAGAAAAAAGTCAGCTAATACCAGCAGATAGGAATATAGGCAAGTAAATTAGGAAAGTGAGTATATTTTGAAGAGGAAAAAAACAGTAAAGTCACAAATTATTTTGAGGAAGAGAAAATTGATCCACATGTGGAGTCTAGATATGTTCCTCCATTAAAAGGGTTAAATAAGGAAAATTTAAGAGATATAGGGAAGGTTAATAAATAGAGTATTTTCATCTATGTTAGCTCTAGATAAAACACAAGGGAAATATTTAATAAAATTCAAAAATTAAAGGGTGTGTGTGTGGGAAAAAATATTTTCCCAAAATTGAACACCACAGGCATCAGTTCCTGAGACATTTGAGAATAAAGTGACAACTTAGGTTCAGTTTCAACAGATATGCAAGAATATATATTCAGGGGAAAAAATGGGATTGACATTGACTTGTAAATGAAAAACATTGGGGCATGAGTGTCTGCAGCTCAGTGGGAATCCAGTTCTGTTCAGATTAAACCAGCAGCTTAAAAAACATGCAAAGACTGAACAAAATGTGGAAATAATACTACTTAAATAAAAATCAATGTGCCATTCTCTCCAGGAAAACAGCATTCCCTTGTGCTTCCTCAAATTTAACTAGGTACAGAAAATGCAGAAGGACTTGGAAAACTGGCAGTTAGAGATGACCTTTACAACATCTGTGTAGGGGTAACAACTTTATGAGCATATCCCCAGTAGAGGACAGGTTTGACAGGAACATAAAAGTTAATGAGTATCACAAAAAAAAAAAAAAAAAGACATTTGAATTCATCGGAATATAGGAAAAAGGGACATACAATAATAAACACATCCTTTAGTAATAAGTGATCAGATGACAATAAATAACTGCTTGGCAGTAGTAAAAATCATAATTTCAAGGATAAAAAAAAACAGTTGGGACTGAAGCATTTAGTTTTGGGTTTGAATTTTTAAGCAAAGTAGACTTGGAAGTGAAAGACTAGCTTTGCAGAGGGACTTGCATATTGCTTATAAAATAGCTGCCAGAATTGTCATACAGTTAGATTTCCTTTCTGCCGGATTTGGAGCTGCTAATGGGTAAGACACCTTGCTCTAGGATATTCAGCGATTGGATTTTATAAATCTTTTTTGGTGACATTGATTTGATAACTTTCAAATTTCAAAACGCTAAACATTTTTTAAAGCATTTAGGATCATTTTAATTAATCATTTTGACATCATTTGTTTTTGCAAATGCATATAGTTTTATAAATGCATTTCAAAACAGCTGAAATAAAGTTTGAGCAAACAGATGTGACTGAAATGCCTCTTGTATTCCAGTGAGTGAAATGGGTGTTACCCATTTCTTTGCTGTAGGCACTTCTCAAGGCAGCTGCACTTCCTGAAGACAGACACAGTCAGAACAAAGATTGTTCCTGTTCTGCAAACATTGATGCTTCCTCCCCTGGTTTATATCAGTTACACAAACCAAGCAGACCTTTCCAAAATACACAACAGGTCACGAGGCAGAGTGGACCTATAGTAAATGTGAAGTCTGTCCTCAAGTCTTTCTCAGGATAGAATATGGACCCCTGACCCCTGGGGGTCAGAAATCTGAGTTGATGGGCTCCTGAGCAAAAGAAGCACAGTAACATATCCTGCCCTGGCTCACCTTTCTCACACAGGTGTCAGGTCACTTAGTAATTCTTGTCTGAAATTCAGGCTGCACAATTCCAAAACTAAGTGCTTTTTTTTATTCCTGTTCCATTAAAAACCTCATGTTCTCCAAACCTTACTCTTTTGTGGAGAGTAATTTGCTGCTGAAACAATTACACAATTCTCTGCTTTCAGATTTAATTACCAAGCACTGTTATGTCAAGCCAGGAAAATACAAAAATTAAAAACAAACTCAATAAGTGTGGGAAGAGTAAATACATTAAAAAACTCAAAGCATAACTTCTTGTTTGCAACGATGAAGTCAAACGGTACTGGAATTTAACAGGAATAAAATTTAAGGCATATCAACAATAATTTGCTAAGTATTGAGAAGAAACTCCTTTGATCCAGCTGTTTCTTACGTATTCCATAAGTCAGTCTTGCAGATAGATGAGAAGAGCTGTTGGTCTGTCAGAGTATCTGATGAGATGGACAACTGATATTCTGTACTATGTAACTGTGATGTTTAGTACTCTGTGCTTTATGGTCATGCCAAATAGTCCTTCTGGCATTACACTTTGCTAATCCATGAGCATGTAATACCCACAGTAAAGCACTGCCTTGCATATGCATCCCTACCGTAAGAGAATAAGAAGAAAAACCTTTCCCTCCCTTCTCATTTTAATAAAGTAAGCTTTTAAGTTATCTGATTTTACTCTTTGCATTTGGCTTTTTGTTGTTGTTCTTGTTATTTTTGTTTGTTTTTGTTTGTTTGGGTTTTTTGTTTTGTTTTGGGAGGTGGGGTGTTAAATCTTTACTTTTCCAAAATTGGTTTTACTGATAAAACTTAGGATGTATCTACAACCATTAGTATTATGCTGTATTGTACCAATTTGCCAGTGTCACTCTATGGCAGTGTATAATCAATACAGAATCAATCTATATATTTATTACTTACTGAAAAACTAAGATTCATTTATACTTTTTAGTCTCAGGTCCATTAGTAACTTGAAACAATCTTAGTGCACAACACTAATCATATAAGATTTATTGTAAGCAGGGAATTAAAAAAAAAGAACAGAACTATTAAACAGAATATAAACCAAAAGCAGACACATCCTGCATTCAAGAGAGAGGCTGAGCTGTACATGACACCTCACTAGATTTATGCTGAAGAACTACATGATGTATCAGGTAACATCACTGTGTCCTTTGCTGTCATTTTTTATTTCGAGACAGTGACTTTTCTGAGCTTCTTACTGTACCATGAAGATATATTTGACAGTGACACAAATGAGCTAACACTATAGGCAGTCTCACAGACAGGCAAATTTATAAATCGCTTTGCCTTTCAAACCTTCAAGCTGAGGACAATGATCTCAGAAAAAATATCAAAAATGGTTATTGTGACACTCATTTCCACATGGAGTCATCTCACAAAGCACAGTAAGTCTTTATCTTGTGAGGAGACTCTTTTCTCTCCACTGAATGCAAGCAAATAAGCCCATCCCAGATGTGCATGACCACACCGTGCTTGAGGCTCTGCAGCATGTGGTTTGACCACACGAAAAGGGCCTTGTTTGGAATGAGGAAATGATGGTGAGAGGGTGTACAGCTGAGGCCAGCTCCTAGCTCAAGCAGAAATCAGTCTGGTGCTGGAGGGGCAGTCGGTATCCCAGAGCTAATTAGAAAACTGTCACTGTTGTAATTTACATATGGCTTATATTTGTTGTAATTGACATATTTTATATTTTTCCTGTGAACCTACTCTTTACACTGAGGAATGATTACAATACTACTGAATTATTCCTATTCTAAGTCATTAAAAAAAATAGATTTTGTGTTTGTTTCCTGGTGGCCAGTCATGTTAACTTGATGGTTTCCTCAAACCAACTCAGCAGCAGAGATAGCTGGGTAATAAGAGGAAAAGAGAATTTCTTAGGTGTGAAATGACATAGCTCAATTACAGACAGTTACATGCCAGTATTAACAAGAAAAATATATAGAATATTGTTTTTTTCATTTCAAAGAGGAGAGAAACTGAACAATCACAGACAATGCTTGATAAAAAGCAATCTGAGAGCCAGATAAAAAACCCAATTTCAATGTACCTACAGATCCTCAAAAATTTTGTGGGGGTATTCATGTTTAAGTACCCAAATGAACAAGAATTAAATGTACCAGATACTTTGACGGATTGCAGTATTCACTGTGTGTGTAATGCCTGCAATGCTTTGATCTTTCTAGGCTCATGGACTGAATTACTAGCAGGAAGATGTGTGTGATCAAGGACTCACACCTAGACTCCTTATGCAATCTTGGAATACAAATTTAGCCTTATTTATGGATTTGCAACAGTCCTGCATATTTTTCTTTAATTAATATCCAAATCCTGATGTATAATAGGAATAGTATATATTTATGTACAATATATTTGTCCTATTGTGTTTTGAGTAAAAACTCATGGCAACATGAGTTGAAATTACTATGGAATAGTTCACCTAGCTTGGTCTATCTGTCATACCAACAGCTCAAGAAAAGGTGCAGAAATCCAAAGAAAACTTGTGTGACTGTTCACCTGAACAGAACTGAAAGCTGTTTTCAAAACTCAGCTTTAATGTGAAAATGGAATTATTGGTCTTACATTTATGAGACTTGGATTTTTTAGTTATTCATGATGCATACAGAGCTTCCATCTACAGTTCTGTGCATTTTTCTAAGTTCTGAATAGAACTGAAAACTGAATGTTTTCCACAAAATGTTCATATGAAGCTTCCTTTGATATCAGTAGAATACAGATGTTCAAATACATGAACATATTCTGTGCTCCTAGAACAAGACATGACCTCCCAGCACCCAGTATTTTATGTTTTGGAACACAGCTGATCTCAGTCATGGAATTCTGGAGGTGAAAAGTCATTCAGTTATTTGTCACACAACAAATGACTAAGAGGCATAACAGGAGCATAACAGGAGGAGAAAGATGACAATAACTCTAGTTCAACCGAAGCATAAAAAATAAAAGTTCAACTGATACATTTTTTAATATAATACAAGGAAATGTGAAAAGTACCTTCCAGCTAGAGTCATAAAAATACCCTAAGCCTCGGAAGGTTCTTTCATTTATTTATATACTTTCATTCTCTGGAGTCTGTACAGAGTGCAAAGGAGCACAGTATTAAAGAGATCTGATAAAGGTGTGAGTGCAGTCCTGGGTAACCCAGGTAGACCTACCAGCTTTTATCCTTTAAAAAAGCACAGACTAACCTCATCTGAAAGAGTGGGAAAGAAGCCAGGGCTCGAGCAAAGCTGAAGCACTACAACACCCAGGCAATGAGGTAGCTTTCTCAGCCATACTTTAGGGATTTCTTCACTACAGCCTCTGTAGTTTGAGATGTCTGTCTTTGTGATAACTCTGTGCTGATTCTGATCATTGCACAACAAATATTAATAAAATTCACATACCCAAAATCCAGATGATGTTGAACAGCTTTGCTGCATCTGCAGCCTTGTAAATTAACCTAGGTTGTATTGAATATAAAGGCAGAATAGGGAGTACTTTTTAAGATTAAGCATAAGAAAGTGGAATAATTTTTTCAGTAATTTAGGTTTTGACTTCTGTGGCATGCTTGTCAGGATTTAAATTTCTGTCTCCAGTAAAATTACAAAAGTATATAGGAAATCTATTGTCTTGATCTACATGGACAAGCAAGAAGCACATGAATATATGTTTATTTGAATTATATGGCTTTGTGTTTCCCCCAAAATTAGTCTGATACACTATTAAAAAAAGGGACACCACAACACAAATTTTTTATAATTTTAAGTGTTTCTACTTTGTTACATAGATCCATCTAAGTAATCTATGATTTAAATCACCTACCAAAGTAGAATACAGTTCTGATTGCCACTTGCATTTCTAGCAAAGGTTCCTTTCAGAGAAAAGATTGAAAGTGCTCTGCTATATTTATTTTTTTCACAATCACCCAAATTCTCTTAAATACGCAGTACACTTTTAGCAATGTTAGTTGTGCCTGCAACCAGCAAAGTGTACAGCTATTCCATTTCACTGCTTCTATACCTTGAAGCTGTCACTTTACAGCTAAATTTGGTCTGAAGATAAAGTAATAAAATGCTTAACAGTTTAAAAGAAGAACTAACACATGCATGTAATCCTTTTGTATCGAGGCATTTAACTTCTCTGTCAGTAATACACATGAGTAAACATCTTCCAAGAACTCTTTGCTGGCTATGTCTCCCGGCTTCTGGCCTTGCACCAGGCATTTTATCAGCTGGACCCTGGCACACCTGACATGGCCATTTTGGAACCATCTTTTATACAGACTACATTTCCTCTACAACACTCCCACCCCTCCAAATACAAAAAGAGCTGTAGCAACCATGGAAAATCATCAAAAAATAGCCGTGAACCTGTATCTAAAACCTGTTTTGTCTTCTCCTTTATATTCTAGCTCTGTCTTCTCTTTGCATATGCTGCAGACACTGCACAAGGATCACTTGAATAAATGGAAACCATTCATGAGCAAAGACTTGCAGGGCAAAACCCAAAGTTTTGCTATGAATAATAATGTTAGTGGGGTAATATAAGTTTCCAATTAGAGAAAAGAAACTACAAAACCTTTTGCTAACATTTGAACCATTAAAAATCTCATCTTTTCAGCATTCAGGATACTTATATCTTTCCAAATTGGACATAAATTAGGGTTGCTAATCTGTATCAGATGAACTTCTTGTCTTAATTTTAATGAGAACAAGAAAATCATATATCTGAAACAGAAACAGTACAGTAAGCACACTAATAAAAATATAGTAACATTAACTGAAATGAGCAAAATAAGCCCTCTTGAAAACAGCTTTAGGTACCAGGAGTAAATGTAAGACAACCATTTAAGCAATTGTGCTATATTTAAAAACCGACCGACGCGACCTAATAATTCGCTTCTCTGTCAATCAAGAAATCACTTGGGCCTTACAAAGGCGGTTGAGGATTCGCAATCAGACGGGAGAGTGTGAGCCCTTACCTTCACCTGCATACGCCAGGACGGAGCGGGCGCGCATCTGCTTCCCTTCTGTGGTTTTGCCGGAGCAGGTGTGCGAGCAGGAGGACCAGGCAGACCACGTGCTGAGCACACAGTCCTTGGGGCACGGCGCCTCGCACACCACCGGGATTGGGTAGATGGCATCTCTGCACAGCTGCCTGTCAACCTCTTCTCCTGGGGGAAAAAAAAAAGGCCAGTAGCAGTCTATCATTTGCTAAATTAACTTAAAATGAGCAATCTAGTCCAGATGGGCACGCAAATAAATTAGATTCTGTTCTTCTGTATAAACAAGGTAAATAGATTTTTTTATTACTTGTCTCCACTGCTTTGATTCTAGAAGAGCACACTTAAACCTAAGTTGATTTGATATTCTCATGAAGTGAATGCTAGTCTGGGTGGTCTTCAGGCTTTCGTTTTGTAATACATACTTGATCCCACATAAAATCCACATGTGAGTAATGGAGTATATAACCCACCTATGGAAAACTGTGTACATGGAGATGCATGTATAGAAATGATCCAGTTTTTATCCAGATTTGTGGAAAAAGGGGAAAAACATCCTAACTTAACCAGTTTTATAATCCACAATTCATCCTTTGAATTGCAGCTATCCATCAAAATATGAAAAGCTGCAGTAAATTACATCAGAGTGTTGTTTGGTTAGAAAGATCTTCATTTGTTTGCAAATCAGCACCCCATCACTCTTTGTGTCATGGAAGTATAACAAGATCTATGCATTTGTACTCTGTTGGTACACATTTCATTATAACAAAAATATCCAGGCTGGTATGAATTGCTTAATGAAATACTAGCTAGTATTTAAGTAGCAGGATCGCTTTTGTTTTGAATCAAATAATCATAGGAGCACAGTATCTGAGATCTGTCTAAACAGCACCTGAATCACAACATGGATAGTTTTGTGAAGTGACATGATTTCTTGATCAAATAAGTTAATATTCATTAAGGGGGGAATGAATGAATGACCACATATTCTGATATCAGTATGTCTCATGATCAATCTTCATGTTGGAGGAAATGATGGAAAAAATGAAGGAGAGAGAGATTCAGGTCCAGTTTTTAGAATTTGCCTTGTTATCACAACATAATGCCTGTTACGAAGAACTGAAAATGTTGCATGCAAGAGTACCCTGGACTTCTGAGGCCTTGATAACACATACAATTAAGGCATGAAAGAGCCAGTTCAGTTGTAAACATAAAACTTTTTTTTTTTTAATTTTCTAAGAAGGATGATATTTCAAAGCATCTCAATGTCTTTTGTGCTATATGATCTTTGCTGTACTAGGGCATCAAATCTTCTGTTATGATTCATCCATTGAAACACTCTTGAATTTTACATGATCCTGACAGGACAAAACATTATGCACTTTCTAAGATCCATCCTGTCAATCCCTTTGTTTTAAGAGCCAATGTCAACAAAATAATGTCTTATCAATATTTGCAAACGAATGTAAGTCTTCAATGCAACAAAATATTTGTTAGATATATTGATTAAATACCCTGTAATTGAATCACAAAGGCATCAGTTACTGTTAGTAAATACCACATGGATTCTGAAAGCTAATTCTGTGAGAACTGAGCACATTATAAATGCAGCTAAAGATCTAAAAACTCTGCTTTACCGAGTCTCAAATTGGGCTTTATTGTTCAATACATATATGGTAATAAATTGATTCAAATACTAATCAAAACAGAAACTACAGAAAACACATTTTTTATCATTCAAGGTTTACAGTCTTAGAACCTTTTAAATAAGAACCTCTTAAGCTGAGTTCCTGAAACCAGGAGGTGTTTTAGTACTAAATCAGACCAGGAGTCCCAGAAGTGTTAACCAAATTCTTTGTGAAAGAGTTAAAGATGAGGGCCATCCATTCAGTATTAGATCCTTTTAAACAGTGCCAAATATTTTATTCATATAGAATATCAAGGCACAACAGAACTACAAACATCCATCTTCCTTGGTTCTGAAAACCGGCGAAAATCGTGCAGCTCATGTTTTTAAAATAGCCTAAAGTAGTCATACTCATCTGAATTATAAAGACCTTTGAGATCAAGTCAGTCTCAACAGCTATATTTTCCCATATTAAAATACAAATTTCAGCCCTGCCAAAGGCTTCATGGCTCTCCCATGCCAAGTTCTGCTTTCCTCACTGGGCTCAGTCTTTGCATCAATTGCTCCCTCTGTTGTATTGCAGGTCATCACATCCTGACACCAGTGCAGGAGGAATTCTTTTCTGCTTCATCAGAAGGGCATTTGTTTGGGTTCAAGGACAAAAGAAAGCAGAGAGGACTGTAAACTTCTTTTTCAGATAGGAATAAAAAAGCTAGAAAAGCTACTTTCAAACCTACTTTCAAATTGTTGGATTGCCAGATAAGACGCAATAACATAAAGTGCTAGGGCACACACACACTTTGCAAGAAATGCTGCTATTACAATAAAGCGTGTCACAGCAGAAGCAAACACTACACTGAACTTTTTTATCATCTATTGGCTTTTAAATTTAAACTCAAGCCTAATTTGGTGCCACAACGAAGAATATTTTAAACTTGGTTTTAGTCTGAATTTATATCTCATATGAAACCAAGCCTTCACTCTCTCCCAAAATCAAAGGCCTTATTTTTTTCTTTGCTTTTACAGAGAAAAGAGATACTTATCTTACATATGGGCATTTTGTTTTTGTCAAGTGTCCAATTCTTATCTGATGAACTCAATAGCATAGAAATGTAGTTGGAAGGAACGCCTTATAATGGGTACTTCTTATCATCAGGGAAATATTTCTACTAAACTGTTTCTGACATTTCACTAATGATTTTATGAACAACTTGACCTTTTTTGCCTTCCTCTTTAAAGTGCGTAGTGTAGTCAACCACCAGGAATCACTCAACCATAAGCTGGGAACAACGCCAATGTAAAAACTACTTAGAAAAAGTCCCATTTGAAAATGTTTGCCATTGAGTGTTGAAGCAAGTCCAAAGGAGGGCCCTGAGGGTGAGCACAGGCTTGCAATATGTCTCCCATGAGGAATGGCTGAGAAAATTGGAGAAGAGATTCCAATGATCCACTACAGCAGCCTACTGGTACCTAAAAAAGGCTGACAAGAAAGATGAAAAGGGGCTTTTTAAAAAAGCATGTAATGATAGGACAAGGGGGAAAGGCTTTCAACTAAAAGGGAGAAGATTAGAGAAGACATTCTTTACTGTGAAGGAGGAGAGGCACTGGAACAAGTTGTCTGTAGACATGGTGGATGCCCCATCCCTGGAAGTGTTCAAGACCAGGTGAGAGGGAGCTGAGAACAACCTGTTTTAGTGGAAGGTGCCCCTGCCCACAGCAGAGAGGTTGGAACTAGATCATCTTTCAGGTCCCTTCCAACCCTAACCATGTGATGATTCTATGATTTTCTTTGAACATTATGGGTATAAATTTACGTTGCACACGTATTGAAGACAGAACTCCAAAAAACATTACTGAAAGGCCCCTGCCCTGGGTTACTCATACTCTAAACAACACAAGGACAAAAAGTAAAAAGCAGAGAGATGAAAACAGAATATGACATTTCTGTCAAGAGAACTCTTCACCACTTATCAGTTGACTGGTTTATTAAAATCTGGAATCTAGCAATATTCCATATTTACAAACAATGCCTATGTTGTTGAATTATAATTCTCTCTTAGGCAAGAGACACATTTTGGACTCAAATCTCCAAATTGCTCTTAAGAAAATGACAGCATGTAAAAATGACAGGAGGCAAAAGAGATTTTGTTTTTCAAGAATTTAAAATGTCAAAGATTGTTGACATTAAAACATGAAAACCTCCTTTTGGCCAACTTCTTGGCTCGAAGACTTCCTGGTATGTGTGCACACATGCCAGCCACTATTGAACTATGCAACTATTTAGTTGTTTTAAAACAAACAATCAAAATCAATCAAAACCCACCAAGCCAACCAAGCAAAAAACCCCAAACTAAGGCAGAAAATTTACCAGAATAGGCAAATTTTTACAGATCAGAGAGGTAGCTTGTGAACAGCATTTAGGAGGAACTGATTAATAAATATCAGTATTCATATCACCATTCTTGTTTCATTACATTCACAAAGAAGGTATTGTATCTGTGAAAATTTAGTCTAGATGCTAAAGATTGGGCTAGGCCATATTCTGTGGTTAATGTAGTTGAATCATGTCAGTCCTTTGTGGTTTTGTCTACTCATCTGTAAAATGCGCCTGATATTTAAGTTTCTTGTAAAATGCTTTAAGAAATTTCCAATGGGAAGCATTCTCAGGGATGGAATTACTAGAGAGACAGAGTAAAGAAACACTCTTGCTTATTGTGCATCTTTTAACATGGTGCATGCTTCAGTGCACAGTAAAAAATTGCTGTCAAATTCTGACCTGTAGTAAATGGGAAGGCAAGTGCTTAATAGAGAGCAAAATGGTTTTTAAGCCTTAAAATGAACAGTAAAATCACTGCAAGATTCAATGAGGCATAGAGAACAACTTAAAAAAATCAGCTTAAAATAAAATTGCTGCTGGAGCCCTACGTAATAAGTCAATGAGCCTGGTCTCAGTTCTAAATGAGGAAAACAGCTACTGTTTCTGAAAGACTGATCTATAACCTGACATAAACGAAGTAAATTTTGACAATAAAATAAAAATAAACGGAATTAAATCAAGAGAGTGCTTTGAACATTAATATCTGACATTATTTTTAACATGCCTGTGTAATCAGTAAAGGGCAGGAATATCACACAAAAACCCCCAAATTTTACAGTTGTATTTTAAAGTTGATAAAAGAAATAATGACACCACTGAGCCCAAATGCCAAAACCGTAGACTTCATATTATTTATTGCTTGTTTCAATATGTTCCAATTTACTATTATATCTTCAACTTGAAAGAAAAAAGTCTCTTGTATCAGTATCTTATACATGATGTGTCATCCATCAGAAAACTGCTGGGCAGCTGAAATATTTGGAAAAGCACTCCAGAGCTCAACTTTTAATGTGTTTGTGGGTGAAGAAGGCCTTGTCATTATTTAACTGCCTTCAGTAATGCCTCTAAGCATGGAGGCTGTGGGAGAAAAATGCAGTATTATTTCACATGACAGCAAAATCTGTGAGCTGTGCTGCTTGCCACTGACTGTTTCCTTCCTTTCCTGTGTGTTGATCTGCCTCTAGTATGAGTTGTAAAGGCTGAAATGGCTGAGGATGTTCTTTATCTTGAACTCCTATGCAGTTTCCTAAATGCATTCCTTTCACATGAGGACCTATAGCTGTCTTTACACTAACTCCCTTGTCAATCTCAAAGTGTGTCAGACTGGCTGAGGAGCCAAACATTCTGTGTGGACTCTGCCCATCAAGGACAAAATACGCCTATCTGTATTCAAGACTTACTAAAACCAGATCTGTGCTCTGTGCTCAGTACTGTTTTCACTTAGTTCTAACTTTAACCACAGTCACAGTTAGTAAATCATATCCTCCTCCACTGAAGTCATCAGTCATTTACCTGACGCAAAGTTACAGCAATGTCATGGCTACACTGTAAGAGTATAGAAGCAGTGCTAATGAGTTTAACTGTCATTATTCTAAAGACAATTCAAGAAAATCACTAAGTAAGAAAATGTACAAATTTATCCAGAGGTGGAATTCCATACTAGATTTTCTTTAGTAATAAGCTGGTCAACACATTGGATGATTAGTCTAATGCAAAACCTCATACATCTTCACATGCTAGGACACCTTATATCTAGAAATGAGCAGACAGTAATCAAACACCAGGATAAACTGAAATTATTGTTTTAATTTCTAACACTTCTGCATTTCTTTCAAATCACTAATTGAATACCAAACTTCACCACAACAGGAAAAATCATGCCCAGCAAGAACAGTGGCAGCAAATTATGTTTTCATTCCAAACCTAGAAGCTCCAGAAGTAGTGTGATGTTTTCTTTCTACATTGATTAGAAAAGGATCCAGGACTGATTTTTCTCTTTTTTTTGGCAATTTTTTGTCGTTTGTTTTTCCTTATACAACTCAGGAGGAGTTCTCTGAGGAACACTGTCTTTCTTAAAGCATGTGTGTCTAATTAAAATGTATACACAACTTCAAAAAGCTGACCCAGATTTTTCAGTAGGGAGAAGTTAGAAGTTAATCTCTGAAAACCTAATCAAGCCACAGAAAGGAGAAACGATAATATTTACATGAAATTCATAATTTACCATCTTTTTTAGCTTAATAATCTTAAGAGTAGTTGGAAGAAAAAAAAAAGCAGCACCTGCAGCAGCATCTGACTGACAGAAAAATTTTTGCCCTTTAATTAGTTCAATACTAGTAAATAACACATATTTTGATATACAATAGGAAACTTGAAATGCTTTATTGATCCCACTATCCTTCATGTCATGTTGATGGTACTTCATATCTGCTCCAAAAAAAAGCTTTAATGCTAGCAAAATGGCAGTGTCTTTCAAAGCAGCAGCAACAGTGTTTTGTCTTAGTAATTATTTTCCATTACAGTTCCTGAATCAGCTGTCAAAAAATATTGATAAATTTTCAACATTTGGAACAATTTTTAACCTAATTATCAAACATAAAGTAACTTTAACTACAATTCATGACCTCAATATATCCTACTTCATTGACTCCTAAGTTTCTCAACAAACAAAATGTGAAAAGATTGTGTATCTTCCCCTTGTGTTATTCTTATCAAGTGAATCCTCTACATTCATTTCTAATTTTTAGGTGCCTGGCTGGTAGCTCCAAGTGTTAAATCAGTTGCTAATTCCCTAATCACATGCCTTTCTCTCAATCCCTTTTGCTAAGTAGCATTTGCATTTAATTAAGTACATCTTAATTAGTTGATGGTTAATATTCTTGAAGTAATTTTGTTCTAAGAAGCCTAAGTAGAAACGGCACTGATTTCAATGAAGACAAATACACCGGTTACTCACATCTGTTCATTTTGCAAAAATGACAGAAAGTTGGTCTAATAGTTTAATGATATGTAAACATTGCAGGATTGTAAACTCTTTGATTTGGTGGTTTGCATGTGCAAATTTGCTGTGGTTTTGGTTTCAGTGTAGTACCACACAGTCTATTCCTTACTGAAAGAACAATGGTAAACATGACACTTCGGCCACTTACTCAAAAAACCCACTGTGAACTTCATAAACGTCCATGTTTCTATTTCTTTTTTTTTTTTTTTTTTAGCAAGAAACTTGAGAGCACAAGCACAGGTACCATCATCTTATTGACATCTTTACCCCTCCTCCACAGACAAACCAGTGACAAATAGCAGGACTGGCTGCTGTCCTTTCTCTGTGCAAATACAGGAAGATACCCTTTAAAATAAAATACTGAATTTTAAAATGTGATTTTGACTTTTCTAAAGCAAACATTTGCAATGACAAATGACTAGTAATGACAGGAAATAGTAGCATACAAAAGGAAAATAGCTGGCGCTTAGAAAACCACCATATCCAGTGTTTTTCCAATCAAAGATAACAGCATATAAACACACTTAGGAGAAAAATCAAGACGTTTTTGTTGTTTTCCTTAATGAGATGAAATACCACATTTTACAAGCAATAACTTCTTGTTAATGGCTATATGCAAATTTCTTCTTTATTCATCTTATGGGAAAAATAATTCTGATGAGTGGGATGACACTGGCTTCAAGAACTCCCACATTCATGCAGATAATTTCAGAAATAGTACCTGAACTCTTCAGTTCCTTCACTGTAGCCCAACCAGTAAATGAGCTCAGTTACAGCTTCCAGGGCAGCATGTGTTTGCTAGCCTTTCCCACAACATTGCATATTACCAACTGTGTAGAAAAAAGGCAGAAGCAGGTAACACTCTGCAAGTGGCTTATAGGAAAGCTGAAAGATGTGAAAGCCATTTTGCTCCAGAGGTAAGACAGTTCTGGTTACAAGGTTCCTTCTCTGTCCTTAAATTCACCCAAATTTTCAATCACGCAAATTTCAAGAAAAGTGAGTCACTGATAAAAAATCCAGGTCAGTATTCCTTAACACATCAGGTAAATAATACATTAATACATAAATACATCACACCCCATATAAAAAAGTTACAGGAATACCCAAAACCAAAATAACACTCCATACCTCGAAATAATGGTAACAATTAAGGGAAAACTCTGACACAAACATTAAGAACATATTTTAAAGATGGTTATTTCCTGCTATAATTGCTTCAGATGGAAAACATCTTTGCATATTCTTTAGTAGTAACACAAAAATAATGAACATAATGAACTAACATGATGAACATAATGAACTAACACCTTAAGATACAATATTAATGCTTCCAGTAATCCCATTTTCATGTCTGGTAATAACAGAACATATGTACCTCCATTTATATTAGAGTCATCTATCAGAATTACAGTCATGTAGAGAGAGTCTAAACTTGCCAGACACAAATAAAATCAGGGAAAGAAATAGTATTTCTTTACCCTTATAATATATTTTTATTTAAAATGCAGTGACTTTTGGCCAGATTAAACAACATGAAAAAATAATATCCCGTAACTATGGTAAAATAGAAATATACAGAAAACAGGTAAAAAACCCCAAAAAACAAACAAAAAAACACCCAAACAAACAAACAAACAAACCCACAAAAAAACCCCACAAAAACCCCCAAAACGAAACAAAACAAAACCCAAAAAAACCAACCACAAACAAACAAACAAACAAACAAACCCCCAAAAAACACCATGCTTTTTTTTCCCATGAAATGGAAAACTTCTTATTTGGGCTTGACTTCTTTACTCAATGAGATTGAAAAA
>WAAE01026296.1:0-10977 GCA_013400495.1 Nicator chloris
AAGGGCCTACTTGTTTAGAGGATTTAAGATGAAGTGTATCAACTTAAGCAGGACTCTGACACTCCAGTGTCCTTGTGGAGCTGTCACTACATTATTTAGGAGCACCACCACTAACAGAAGCTATGAGTCATTCAGGCTGTGATTCCACAGTGTATTTCTCTTGTTGGCAAAGCTGACTTAAGCAGTTCCTGCCACCACCTCTCTATCTTAGCAGCTCATTTGTTCTATTCACCTTGTCCTGAGCCCTTCATTTAAACCCTTTGTTTGTGCCAATACACAGGTTTGCCTCTCTCCAAGGTGAAGCAGACTGGAGAAATTATCTGTTTTAAATAGCTGTACAAACCCTCCTCACACATTTTGGCAGAGAGATTCCTAACTCAGAGTAGGGCCCTGACCAGAATAATCAAGCACCCTACAAAAAAAACAAGGTGGTATTTGGGTGCCTACAAGCAGGTTGGGGTGAAGAACAGGAGAGAGCAGGGAACGTTTTGTTCAGCTTTACCTCCAAGAGAAATGTTTGTAAAACTGTGGTCTTAGAGATGTTATCTTTGATATAAACATCCATCCTCACAAACCTGCAGTACCAAAACTGCCTTACTGGCCAAGGGCTCTGCTGTGTGCTTAAGAAATGGGTGCAACAGCTCATGCTCACTTTACAAAGCACTAAAGCACAGCCTTAACTGGGCAACTTGCTGGCAAGAACTGTGTTTGACAGAATGAAAGAGGTGTGTCCCAGCAGAGGCAGGACAGCACGATGGCTGAAGGTATCAGAGGTGAGATGAAATGGGTCTTTCTCCAAAGGGGTCTTGTACTGCAGAAAGGTCCTGCACAACTCTGACCACATGACCACCTCTGGGAATCAAAGTTAACCCTTTTGACACAATTGCCAGCTTATCCACAAAGACCTGTGATGAGGAGCTTTCCTCTTGCTCCATTGGTGTCTCAAGGTTCCAAGGAATTCAAAAAAGCTCAATTTCCACTTACATTGTGTAACAAAGTAAATATATCTACAAAGATATTAATATCTATGTTTTCACCAATTACCAATCCAGATTCCAGTTAAGTTTTCAAATTGAAAATTTGCTTTAAAATCTGACTTCTGTGAGTTCCTTATTCCCTCACTGTGGACTAATCCTTCACTTTTCTCACACAGCAGCTATATTTTAAAGTAAATGCAGACTCAAGGACAGTAGCATTTCTTTCAAAACTATTGAGCTGCTTGGTTCTACAAAAATAACACAGAACATATGATTGAGGCTGCCAAAAACAAGTGCTCATTTCCCAAAGTCATAAATGTCTGCAGAAATGCATCCTGACACCAAGGATTGTTACAGGTATTTTGAAAGCAGCTGCTTAGAGAAGAATTTCTTGGCTATACTCTTGAAGATTTCCATAGGAGGAAGCAGCACTGAAAACATTGCTTTACTCCTTAGTACAAAGATGTTCTTAACACTACCAGACTATTCAAATGTCCTGCAATCTACACTTAAAATGTTTAGGAATTCAAAATTAATTTCTCTGTGAATGATTCTGGTACAAAATACCTTGTAAGTAATACACTAGCCAGTTAGAAATTATCTAATGTTCTCTGCTGCACACAGTAAAGGGCATTTTTGAGGGCACAGCTGCAACACATTGAGGCTCTATTACTTTTTTGGATAGCAGGGGCAAAAGAATAAAAGGAGAAAAGATTATTCCGAATACTGCGATAACTTACTGGTCCTTTAGCCAGTCCTTAACAAAAGGAATGGAAAACAATTCTGTGAATGACTCATCTTTCCTCTTTGGATTCTTGCTAAAGAAAAAGAAAAACAACTCATATTAATTTAAATTTCAGCTATTCAGTTTGCAAATTAGTGGCTTGGAATCACTGAACATAGTAGCAAAAAACATGATTAACTTACTTGTATAACCACTCAGTTAGGAAATCACAGGGAATAAATGTGGTTCTTTTCCCCTGAAGATAGAAGATAGTTTCAAAGTATTTATTATCTTTGGACTGGTCATATGTTTAAGTTAAATTGACTGCTTTTATTAAATAAAATATACAGTACATTACTCTGTTTACTCTTATTGCTAGTGCCAACAGTCAGTGGCTGAGCCAAAATTTTAGAAATTTTGTGTATGAGTGAGAAAATTCTACATATATTATCTTGATATTTGCTGCAGTATATCTAGAACAAAGATCTCTGAATGCTGCTCTAAGTGGCAATGTCATTGTGAAGAAATTAACAGAACTCATTCATACATGAAAGTATGTTGCAAATTCCTTGCCATTTTGCTTAAAGTTCTATTATCATACTCAAAATACTTCATTTCCTCCAAAACACAGAAGGCACATTGATTGGATATTGTTTCCTCCTGCATGGAACCAGCTTGAAGACGTTGTGAATACACACAGGCAGAGTATTGTATGGCTGCTCTGACCAAATCATCTGCTGGGTGGTCCAGAAAGGAAGGCAAAAGCAAAGGAAGGCTTTTGTCTGTCCATAGTCACAGAAACCATGGACATTACAGAGAACTAGCTAAAAAGTTCAAAACCTGGAGCTTCGCAGCAAAACATTTGTGCCCTTTGCTCCCAGTTCTCAATTTTAACCAATAAAGAGAATTTTGCAAAATGTTTTGCAGCAGGTTATCCCTGGGGACTCGTGCAGCCAGTGCCACAGCCAGGCATTCAGAACCTGAATTTTGATAAAGCCAGCATGGATTAGGAAATCCTTTTTTTTTTTTAAGGATTTCCTCTCCACATTCCATCTTGACAGATTGAGTGTATAAATGAGTAAAGGTGCTCATTCTGCTTGTCACAAACCACAGTAACTATAATGTGGAGAACAGAACATGGAGTTGTGGTTGGAATAACAGAAGAGCTTGATCAGTATCTTCAGAACCCCTCTGCCATGAGATGTGTACTGGATGCACACAGTCAGAGTGAACCCTACAAGACATCGAGCCCCTGCAGCCCCAGGGCACCAAGTGCTTCACCACAACAGCAGCCACGGAGCTAAAAGCAAGCTGAGCTCCCATCCCAACACTTACCCTGTCAAACAGGAGATTCAGCTGTAATAATTGCTTCTTAGGAAAACAATTCACACTGGTCAAATGCTTTTGTGCAACTGCTTAATGTCACAAAAGAGGCTGAAGTCTTGATTAAGACATAAGAAGTCAAGATACTACTACCACTGGCTAAGGAAAATACAACAAACAAGTAACTGAAAATCTACTGCATGAAAAACGACTTTGTTCTATGCATTATCCTCAGGTGTGAGCAGAGAGGCAGGAAAAATGCTCTACATAGCATAATTCTTTCAGTTCATGGTATATGTCATAATTTGGGGGTCAGCCACAGGTGAAGTGGAAGAGGAACGTTGTGTGAGGTGCTGACTGCCCAGGGAAGAACACTGGGCAGTCACAGAGCTGGGGGATGACAAGTGTGAAGTTTAGTGCTGGACTGCAGGGCAGTCCTACAGGATACCCAGGAAAGCTTTCCATTTTCTAAGAGAATCTTACCCCTGGTAGAAATAGAGTCTGATTCCAACAGGGGGAAAAAAAAAAAAAAAAAAAAGAGCTTTTCAGAAAAAGGAAAACAGAAGAACAGAAGATGAGATAATCATAAAACAATTATTAATCCTGAGCCATACATGCCTTTATGATCTGTTTTGTGACAACCAAAGGTTCAGGTAGGGCTCCATTAAGTGCTTGGCTGGGAAGAAACACAGCTCCTCTTGCAATTTTCACATTTATGCTAATACCAAATGCTGTTCCAAGAAGCCAAACACCTAAACTTTTAATACACCAATACCTTCACTGCAGAGCTTTCTATGAGTCACTTCAGATGTTAAATGGACAAATCTTGACTTGCACAGCATCTGTAAGCAAGCTATTCTCAATCCCAGGATGAAAATGGGTCCCATTACTTAGGGAATTGTTTCAGAGAATAAATTCTACACTTTGACAACAAAATTCAATTTAATCTAGCAGTTGTAATTTAATTTAAGTAAATTGTTTCTCCTTTGCAATGGGAAAAAACGATCAGAACAGGGTTGTCAAAACAGCCATCACCAAAGGAATCAAATTCATCTTGTTTTACCCTTGTTAGAGGCAGTGAACTTAGCAGAGAGGAATTCAATCAGCTGAATATTTTTTAAATTTTATTTTCTTTGCCAGGAAACAGTTTATTTTGCTAGTGAATTAAATCATTAGTTGCACAGCAGTCAACATTTATTTAAAGGGAAAAAATTACATAAATTGACCTGCCTTTGACACATCCCTCCTATGCTGCATGAATCCGGATAAAAAACAGGAAATATCTGTACAATGTGCATTGTTAACCTGCAGATGTGTTTATAAGCTGTTTATATTCAGATTCATTTTCCATTTTTCAGTTTAAAAATGATGTGCTTGGTAATAATCATGAAAATATAGTGGTGATCAGAAGATGGCAAAGTCATTAGGAAACCTTCCATTCCCTTTCCCTGATCTATCATAATTTTAAATATAATATATTCCATTATAGAGCCTGATACAGCTTCCTCCTCCTGTGATAGCTAACTAGAAAGAAGTCAGAATTATTCTAATAAAAACATTTATACATTGTTCAGCTTCATGCTGAAAAATGAGTGCATTAGTCAGTTCTCATGAGAGAAAAGATTTAAGAAAATAGTCTTTCCCCTGTAGGCATTTGACAGCAGATGGGATAAAACACAGGAGAACTTATGGTAGGAAAAAAAAATCAGTGAAGGAATACACTGGGCAACCTAATAGGTTTCTTTCATCTCTAATTTAAAAATGAAGCTTCTGCAGATTGTTCTCATATTTATGTCAGTTTGAATTCTGCACATATATCCATCAGCTGGTTTTTCTAGGCTTTAGCTTTTCAGATTTTTTTTTGTATGCATCACATAATGCAAGATAGCCTATTTTAAATTAAATGTGTAAATTGTTGTGTTTTTTATAACCTTTCAAAACAGATCTTTCCTACACAAATCCCTGCTTCCAGCACAACCATTTCCCTTTCCTGACTTTCCCATGTGATTGTACAATTCTACCTCCTCAGACATGGATGCACCTTCTCTGGTCTCTTCCTTGAATTCCTCTGTTGGCCCTAGGATCTGATCTTTCTTAACACAATTTTAATTGCTCAAAAACTCTCCTATTTAACTTTTCCTTCTCATTCATCTTAATTTCCTTTCAAAACATAAAAACCTTTAGTCCCTCTCATCAAAATCCCACTCCTCATTCTCTCTCTCTTCTCCTGGGCTCATTCAACATTGATTGCAGTCAGTTTGAGTATTCCTCCCTTCCTTCCAGTGCTTCTTCCATTTATCTTCCACTGGATTATCCTATACAGCTGCCCTTTGCAGGCTTTAATGACTCATGTCTAGCCAGAATTCAAACCCAGTATTCTTTTCTCATCCTTCATGATTTCAGTTAGTTTAATCACAATTCATCTTTTTCATGTCCTGTTGTCTCATGAGTTCCATTAGTCTTTTGAATCTTTGTTGTCCTCTTATTTTTGGAAGCTGTATTCCAATGTGTTTATCACAAGATCCTTTCTCCCTGTTCCTCCTTTGGCTTTCTAAGGACTCTGCTTTTGATCCTAAAATTCAGTTCCAGTTATTTCATTAGCCATTTTAACACAAATTATAGCAAGCTGGGGCTTTTTCCCTACAAATCCATACGGAACAACACATTTCTTACCAAACTAAAGGATAACTAAAAATCAGGAATTTATGTCAGGTAAGGAAACAGAATGTGCAAGTGCAAGTACAAGCACCTGGACAGCAATGAAAAAGAACACAAATATTCAATTACATGGCAAGCATAAAGAGCTATTGTTTTCCTAGTTATTGTTCAAAAGGAGGAAGAAATGAGGTCACAGTGGAAAACTATCACCTGACATCAGCTTGCTTTCCTAAGCTTGGCTCCTCAGTAGCAGGGCATCTTTTCACAGAAGTGTATTTTCTATAAGCTGAACTCATTTTTATCAAGATTCTACACATTAGAAAATAATTGCTTTTAATAGTTTTCTACAAAGCAGCACACAGACCCATACAAAATCCATTTTCAGCACACACACTTTCTAATATATATACCACCAAAGATCTGCAAAATATCTCAGATTAAAAACAAAGTAACCTTAGAGTTGTTCTGAGTTTGAAACGGAAATATTTCTAAAAATTTTATTATTTTAAAATATCTTCGTATTTATGTTTTATTGCCTTCAGAAATAGGTAACATCTATCAATGCCTGGATTTTAAACCACTTGTAAGGCATGCCTTTCTCCTAAAGGATACATGCTTCCAAAGAAAAAAAATCAATACAGATTTTATTAGTAGTGTGATGAATAATATATGTGTTCAATCTGTTCTTGGCCAGGTAATGTAAATGTGATGGCAGGAATGACAGGCAGATGTCATGTAAATCAACCATTTTCCTATTTCACCTGTACTCATTACAGCTTATAGATACATATACACACCTAAAATCTGAAATACAAATATACAAATCCTAAAACCTGCGTGTGTCTATAAACTGATAAATCCATCAGTTTACAGACACCCACAGGTTTTGTGAAGACAGAGAAAAATTTGGAATAACTGGTATTAAATGTACAGGTTTGGATCTGAAATTCAAATTGCCATGGTTTGAGAAAATAGCAGAAATGATGGGAATCCTCCAGCTCCCAGTATCTAAGCTATTGCTGGGGCTCTGCTGGGCTGCAGTGATACTGCATGAGGAATGTATTTATGCTTTCTTTTGCACCAGTTCTAGTGGGTTTTCAAGCATTCCCTATAGATAATGAGGAATGTCTCTCTAGACACCCACTGAAAACAAATCTATAAAAACACATGTAGCAAACAATTATTTTTAAATCTGCATTTTTATAAGCTCATTCATGCTGGATACCCTGTCTTCTAGTTAAATGGAATTTACAGAGAAAAACAAGATAAAATAGAAAATTCATCTCTATTACAATGCCAGACCAGTAAAAACAATTGAGTCACAAAGTAAAATTCAAGTTCTGTACATCACCCTCAAATGAGTGAAATGTATTAATCTGAAAGGAAGCCTGTTCCCCCAAAACACAACACTATTTTGGGTAGATACAATCAGATATTTAAGGAGGATTTGGAGGGAGCTAGAAATTGTCATAATGATCAAGTTCGTGTAGAATGCAATCTGTTCTGAACTACTGGAGAAAATAACATAAAAACCAGATCCAAAACAACCCATGCTCAGCCAACTTATTGTGGTTGGTTTTCTTGCAAAAGACCAAATGAAAAAAAATACTGCCTGTGAAATAAAAGGCTGTAACTTCCTGCCAGTGATTTGAAATGAAAACTACAAACTAACCTCAAAACACTTCTCCTTCTCTGCTTCATGCAGAAGCGCAGCCAGTCCGGGTAAGAGCACTGGGAATATGTAAAACTCCAAGTATTCCCGAGTAGAACCTGAGCAAAAAACAGGACAGCCTTCACTTACAGTTTAACACTTGACTTTCACAAAAACACAGCCATTAGATACCACAAAGTCAGCACCAGTCATTTTGTCAATACCATCACAGCTTGGACAAAGCAGATTCATTCCCTTCAGATACAGCCACTGGTCTGTCTTCACTTCTCCTCAGCCAACACAACACAAATTTGAGTAAACTTCAACTTAAAGGTGCACCAGCATTGCAAACTCAGTGTGCCTCAGAGATGTCAGATTTACTTTTAAGTGAATAAACTCAGACACCAGAAGCAGTTTAGTCACAGAAGTGAAAAGCTCTGTGAATTAATTTACCCTGACAGGAAGAAATTAGCCAGTGCTGAACTCAGTGCTGTTGCAGTTAGACCACTTTGGTATCTCATGCCCTTTACAATCCGCATTATCAGAGTTAGTCATAAAACTGAATTTCTAGACAGAGGAAAAACCCAAGGTTATATTTTAGTGGTGCTGTGATTTCTTTGTCATAATTGCTTCATACTTGCCAGATCCTTCAGAGATTTTAACATGACTCCATATATCCAACTTGTCCCCTCTCAGAGGGCTGTCTGGGCTGGCACCTCTCTCCTTTCAGGAAGTGTTCAGGTTTTGGTGTGATCAGCAAAGATTAAGCCATAGGAGTGTTCTCTTCTGGCAACACAGCTGAAACACTGAATTTATGCTCAGCTTCATACCTTTAATTGGTTCATACACTGCCAGAAAATGCTCATAACTGGGAGGACACAATTTATATAAAAGCCAAGGGTAACACTGCTTCTGACTTGAACAAGGAATTCCTAATGAGCAAGAATTAATGGAAGAGAAGACAAAATGAAGGGCTAAAATGCATAGTAAAAACACATTGCTGCTTGTAAATTTATTATAAAGTATAGGAATTGATAAAAGTGGAAGAACAAAACTTCAGAGCTGTTTCCATTCTAATCTGTAATCTGATGGGTAAAGACAGTATTTTGACAGCAGTTTTCAAATTCAATTGTCTACTTAGTCTATTGATCCTAGTTTTGCATTATTAAATCAGAGGCACAAATGCCTGCCATTTCTGATTTAAGTGGCTAAATAAAAAGTCACTTATTCAGAAGAGCACAGAACTACTTAGCCAGTCAATGCTATTGGTTTGTAATGCACAATTTGATATTTCTTCCATTGACCAAGTGGCCAAGCTGGCTCCCAGTTTTCAGACCAGAGGCCTAACCATGCAAATTCCACACAAGCAAAGGTATTGTTGCTGCTAACACTCTAAATTAAATAAATTACAAACCCTTGCCATATGCAAGAAAAGTAATCACAGCAGGGTTCAAGATAATACACTCCTACTTACATTTCTTTGGATCAGGGGGTTCTCCAGAGGGGGCTTCCCCAAGTATGGGAGGCAGATATTGGGCTGCAGGGGCAGAAAAAAGTTGTTCCACAGGTAATGGCTGCAACATTGCTGCTTCCAAAGGCATCTGTTCAAAATAAATGTATCCTGTCTAAATACCCCAACAGACTAGACAAAAATATAGAAACCAATTCAATAGAAAAAAAAAATAAGGTCAATTAAAATGATGGAATTATAATTTCTAATTCAAATATTGTATTATTTACATATTTTCTGAACACTTGACAATATATAAATGCACCTTATAAACTTCTGCAGTTTCGAGCACACCAAAATCATGCAAACCTAACAGAAGGTGTATGACTCCTTTTGATAGAATATGGTAAGCTATCACAATTTTTAAAATATTTTATCCATTGTAAGTAATAGTAATTATTTGGAAATGAATACTGGTAGCATTTTCTGAATAAGTATTTTCCACTCAGAAGCTTAAATACCTCTTTCACTTTGTTCAGAAATACTGACATTCACCTTTTAAAGAAAAGAAACTTTTCTTGGTCGCATTACCCAAGTTGCTTTAAATACAAGCAATTACTTGGAATATTACATTTGTTGGTTCAAAGAAGTTGTTTGAAAAAGAATAGTTTTGTTTTCATTATATGAAGGAGTCTACCCTGTGGGTACCTAATTTTCACATTTACGTGTTTAAAATATTTTAAATCCATCTCTATGCAGAGTTTTTACTTGAACTGTACTCACTGATCCTTGTTTTGATTCAGGATCTTGTTCTGATTGAGGAACATCCAATAATTGAGGGTGTTCTGCATTGTGCTCTAAAAGTAAAAAAATGTACAACGTTTACCAGGAGACCTGAAAAAATATTTATTTTCCTCCTAAGCCAATATTATTGTTAAAGATATTTATTTAGGCTTGAAAGAACAGAGGCTAGTATGCAGTAAATATTTGTTTAACATGAAATCTAACGTTTTAAAACAAGCAAGAACTTTAGAGACTCTTGTCATGCCTCTCTTGAGCTTTAAGTCAAGTACAAGGTTCTCACTGACAAAAGAATCCTTTTGTGGGAAAAGGGTTTTAAACCAAAATAACAATTCAAAATATTTCAACATAAGTAAAATGCACATGCTTGCACAGAATTAACCATTGTTTTTACTAGGAGACAAGGCTACTTTTCATAGTGGATTCCTCTGTAAGCAATTAAGTCCCACGGACATTGCTAAGTATTACCGTCTCCACTTAAAAAAAAAAAAAAAAAAGAAAACAAACCTACACAAACAAACAAAAGCCCCAATAAAATAAAAGCAGTACGTGACCCTCAAGGATGACTGAGTGACCCAGGATAAGAAAAATAAAGGACCAAGACAACGAACTTGAATGAGAAAACCTACGGATTCCACAATACAGACCACTCGGCCAAACCCTGCAGGTTCAGTTCCACCGTCAGAGTGAGGTTTGATGGCATCACCGAATCCATGTGTGCTACAGGTGTCTTGAGTTCCGATAACCAACCTTTTCAATGAACTCCATTTCAATGCAGAATGCCCGCTTGAGGCGTTATCAAGCACTAAATGAAGAGAACCCCATTGGGGAACCGCAGAACTGCGGCACTGCTCTCCCAGCCTTGCAATCTCGGTGTTCTCTGACTTTGGGAGAAGTCAAGGGGCTCTGCTATTAGAATTGCTCTGAGAACACGTTTTGCATTCATTTAACTTTTGTACCAGCAATGACAGAGTCTCCTCTCTGCTTTCCCAAGGTAACATCTAACTGCGTTACAAGAAAACCCCAAAGCACACGGGGCAGGTTACAGCCAGGCAAACCAGAGGCCCTGACACTCTCGCAACAGGCTGGGGGCACCACAAACACACACAAAGGGCGTGTCTGTCGGGAAGTTATGACAATGAAAGAAACATAACGCCCACGAGCAGAAACGCTCACGGTGCCGCTGCAGAGAGGGGCGGCTTTGGGCGCGCTGTGGGGCGGGTACAGCCCAAGAGCAGCGGGCGGCCCCAGGGCGGGCCGGGCAGCGGGGAGGGGAGGCCTGAAGGGCCCCGAGGCCCCGGGGAGGCAGCGAGGGACCCCTGGCCGGGGAGGCTCCGAGCGGAGCGGGGGCCGGGGCTCCCACCTGCGCCGTGCCCGCCCCGCGGCCCGCCCG
>WAAE01026296.1:11102-23177 GCA_013400495.1 Nicator chloris
CCGCGGTGTGCAGCCGGTGCGGCGGCGCGGTGAGCCCGGGGGCCGCCCGGGGCCGCCGCAGCCCCGGCGGGGCACGGGCAGAGCGGCGGGAGGCCCGGACAGCCAGGGACGGCAGGGGGCTGTGCTGGACTGGATGTTCCCTGCGGGGATTTGACAGGGTGCCTTACTGGCATCTTGTGTATTAGTTATTGCAAACCAAGGAGGAATAATTGAGTTTCTTAGCAAGTGGGTGCTAAAGGCTTCTCTGTTGTCATCAATTCATGGTAGAAGTGTCCTGAGAAAAGAAACGGAGAGCAAAGATAAGAAATCACAGATAGAAACAAATTTAAGGTAATTCAGATGCCTCGCAAGGATCTTGAGTGGGCAGTAAAGTGGTGTGAAGTTCAGTGTGAAGTGAAAAGTCACAGGTATCTGGAAAACCACTCTAATTGTGTTGGTGTATATACACAAGGATATGTTTTTGGGAAGGTTTTTAGTGGGTAGGTATTTCTGTGAAAACCTTATGCTCTGCTACTGTGAAACAGACAAATAGAACCTTGCAAACTAACTAGAACAAGGTACACTAAACAACATGATAAAAGAATCACCCCGGTAAACAGTATTGTGTGTATGTTAGTATATTTTGGTTCCCCATCATGGAAAGCAGACAGAAATTAGAGTGTCAGGGACAGTGGGAGATAAGGAATGGTTTAGAAATAAAGGAAAACCAAGTAGAGTAGGCCTTGCATCATCTCTTTGAAGCAGTTCACTAACATCTTAATTTCCTTTTTTAGAATGGTAATAAAGAAAAAGAGGAAAGAATTTTATGAAGAGCCTGTACAGAAAAAGAAAAAGGTGAAGAATATAATTGAAATCGAGGAAGATGTTCAAACTGTCATTCAAACTAAGGACAATGGCCATCTCAAGAAAAAAATTAAGACAAGGAAAAAGGAAAATTTAAAAGATGAATGTTTATATAAATTGCAACCAAAGAATAAGAAAAAGAAGAAGGAAGTTGGCTCTGAACTACTCAAAGCAGCTCATTTAGAAAGCTCTGTGAATATAAATGGTCCTGTGGATTTACAATTTCAAGAAGAATCAGAGGAGCAAATTAAAATACTCAAAAAGAAGAAAAAAAAAGGCCAGTGTCATTTCTCCTTGGAGAATAGTGAGAGTAGTGACGTGGAGCTTTCAAATCACCACACAGATGGTACGAAGAAAAATGAATCATCTTTTAAAAAAAAGAGGAAGAATACTGCTTTGGATTTGGAATTGGAATTGGATGGTGAAGTAACAAAGAAAAAAAATAAGAAAGGCAGTTTTTCATTAGAGGACATCCAGGATAGTGAACAAAAGCAATCTGCAAAAGTTTGTAAAAACATCTACAAATACATTTCACAAGAAGCAGTTTTTATGGGTGAAAACAATGACACAGGTAATGCCCAGAATGTTGGGGAGAGTTGTGTGAGAAGAAAGAAGAAGAAGAAGAAGAAAGATAAGTTTGACTGCTTTTTACCACTGGCAGATAATGAGGACATAGATCAAGTTCCTGGTAGCCTCACTGCATTAAGTGACTTCAGGAAAAGGAAGAAACATAATTCCTGGGAATTTACATTGACAAGCAGAGAGGAAGAGGACAAAATTAAGAACTTTGGGAGTATCAAAGAGAGGAAGAAGAAAAGAAAAGAAATTTCTTCCTCAACCTGTGAAGATAAACCAGACTACAGTTACTGCTTTCTTGATAAGTATCTCCCAGCACAGCAAGAAGTTGAGCTCAAGGAAGAAGAGGGGTCTGGAAAGAAACACAGGAAAAACTTCAAGGATAATAATCAAGTCAGTAAGAAGAAAAAGAAGAAGATTAGGAAAGAGGAGAAGGAAACAGCATATTCAGAAGTTTCTTTAAACAATGACAGTGCCTCTAAAAGCCAAAAAATACTACTAGAAAGCAATAAAAAGAACAAAGAGAGTGAAATGGAGCAAGCTCAGTGTGTTACAGGGGACACTGTAGATGGGGCATTATGCAATAGTAATCCTATGCTGTGTGACAGAAAAAGGAAAGAAAGGAAAAAAGTACCACCACAGAACTTTGCTGAAGAACCAGGTTCAAAAGCAGATACAGAAAAGGTCAAGACAGAATCACCATGGAGTGAGTCACTGGTAAGTTGTGGAGAGGGCAGCTTTGCACCCTCCTGCTAAGGAATTGAAAGCCTTTTGGGCAGCGTCTTACTTTGCAGGCTGCTCTGCCTGTTGGTAACATTGAGGTCACTGAGGGCTCCCACTGGGTGTTGGGAAGCAGGATCAGCTGATCTATTTCAGCATGTCATAGTTCACAGGACCACAGAATATTCTGAGCTGGAAGGGACCACAAGGTCATCAAGTGCAGCTCTGAAATGCAGAATGCAGGGCCCACACTGGGATCAAACCCACAGCCTGGGCAGTGTCAGCACCCTGCTCCAGCTGAGCTGATGCTGTGACACGTGGGGAAGCACTGATGCCTGCTGCTGTAATCACCTGGTGTTTCAGTTGTGAAAATGTAAATATTACAACTAGCAGCAAGTACTGGCCCAAAAAGCGAGTGGGTTTGTACACTCATAAATGTTCAGTTGCTCTTAGCAACGTGGCAACACTGTTCATAAAACAGGAGTTTACCTAGAGCAGGTGGTAACTGTGGCAGCATGAGTTCATCTAACTCTTTATTAGACTTTCCTCAAGCTCTGCTGCTGTCAGTGCTGGAATTATGTAATGTTAGAAACAAGGGGGAAAGTTAGCCAAAAACCTGTTGACTGATTCTGACAAAACTTCAGAGAAAATCCCAGGAATCCTAAGTGTAGACTAGGCCAAGAGCATTGAAATATAAATTATGATAGGAAAATACTAAAAACCTAAACACACAGTTTTAATTAAAACAGTAAATTTATGCAATAAGATAAATAGATGTAAGAACTGTATAAATTGTAACTGAGGGTAGCTGGGATTGTATCCTGACTGGTAAAGGAAACCCCATCCCAGAGTCGTGCAGTACTTGCTATTTCTGAGGTTAAATGAATATGGGGAGGAACTGATGAAATACTTGAAATACAGACTTTTTTCTTTATCTGATCAGAGTCATGTTTTAAAGCTAAGGGTGCCAGAAGTTACTACCTACATGCCCAACTTCTGTTATCATTGGGAATTAAGCTTTGAGATGCTCAGAAAATCAATAAGTATCTATTTATTTCTGTAGGTAATGGGAAGCTGCACTCCAGTTGCTTTCTATCGAGAATTTTGAATGCTTGGCTTATTTAAATATCAAGCAATAGTTAAGAAGGTGTCATTGAAGATTTTTGTAAGCTAAAGGTAGAGCAGACCATAATGTGAGCTGCTTCTCAAGCTCACTTCATGGTGTGCTTTGCTTTGTCATGCACTCAGATGCAGTTTCCTCAAGTTCTATGGAAACCTGGCATCTGTGTGGTGTCTAGTGCTAATAATTAAATATAGATTCATGTGGAGACCCAGATATAGGCTTTTTTCACAGGGTTTATGAGGGGAGTGTGTATGCTTATCAGTCATGAGGTGGGCAGATGTTTGGGGCTTTTAAGTTGGATTTCTCCTTTTGACCTTTCAAAAGGACAAGGTGGTTTTATTGCTGGATTTATTTTCTAATTAAATTGACATTGCCTTTTTGAGATTGTTGGGCATTATTTGTATTTTGCAGCTGCTTACATTGTGTAGAGGTGAGATAAGCCCTCCCATGACATGTAAACTTTCATGACCAGTTAATATGGAAACCACAGCAAATACCTTGCAAACCGTTGAGAAGAAGTGAGTAGGGTGATGCATGTTTTGTTCCTCCTTGCCATAGGCAGCTCCTTTAATAATGAAAAACTACTCTAAAGAAAATCTGAAGATTGAGAAGTCTGGGTTGATCAGTTCTAGCAAATTCCAGTTCCTGCCAGGCCAAAAGACACTGCACTAATAAATGGCTGATAATGTGCATTTAACTTGCATTTAGCTGTGCCTGAAATGTTTTTAATCTACAGCATGTCACATGCTCTGCCTGCTTTGAATAATCCTCTCTTGGGCTTGCCCTGCAAGTAAAAGAGCAAATTTTAAAGACAATGTGGAATGATACCCACTTAATATCAGTGATTAGTGTTTTTCTCATTGGATGCCATTGCAGTCAACTCGGGCAGAGTGAGGAGGAGTGAGGACTCAGTTTACTGCTTTGATGTTGTTTGCCAGCAGGCAGGATAACCCTGCCACATGTGAATGTGCTCCTTTTCCATGAAGTTGGAGGAAGCTTGGCACACCTCCATGGGGGTAGTTTTTTCCACTCAGTAGCCCTCAGCAGGTCAGCACCGTGCTGGGAATTAGCAGGGATGGGAGTGCTCCTCCTTCCAGCTAAAAAGAAAAAAACATGCTGCAGTTGTTAGCAGAATCCTGTCAGGACAGTTTTCCTGCTTGTTTTAATAGATCTGAAAAGACAGTACCAGGCCATCTAGGTTGTTTTTGGTTTCTTCATTTCATCCAAGAGCATGAGCTTTCCTTCCTGCAGACAGCGTTCTGGCATTTTTAATAGTGCATGTACTTGTGTGTGTGTGAAAGCAGTGTATAAAGGTAACTTTGGAAAATGAGGTAAATCATTGATGGCTTCTAATATAACTAAAGCCTCAAAAAAGTAACAGCAGGTTCTGCTGACAGAAGTACGTTACAAATCTTTTCCTTGTCGTTTCCCCGGCTGTTTCATGCTTGGTTTATTATGTTAGCTGTATCAATAGATCTTCCCTTTGGCCACTTTTTCCAGGCTGGTCTAAAGCTTATGGCTTTCATTTACCACTGTCCTGGACTTACTGTTTTCCCTGTTACAGTGGATGCCCAAAAAGCTTCTCCTAATTCCAAATTTGGGAAAGGCAGGCTGGGGGCAGTGGTTTAGGCACACCAGTCACTGGGAGCAAAAGCTGCAGAAGGGCTGCACTTTGTGGAAGTGTGGTCAGCATCTGGTTGTGTGGACTCTGCCCAGATGTACCTCCTGCCATCCAGCCCATCCATTCCTTCTGGAGCTACTCTGTCTCTTCTATCAGCTCCCTGTTCCTTGCTCTCAGATGTGGAGTAATGTGCTGTTTGCTGCCATGGTAGGAGACAGTCCACGTATGTGTCCTGCCTCTCCCTGTGCTCCTTCCAGACTGGGAGCTGCCTGGGGACCATCATCCACAAGGGAGCACAGTGCAGCTGCCTCTTGATTGGTTTTTGTTTGCTTATTTGTTTCAGAGAGACCTTCATTTATTTTACCTCCAACTTCTAAATTTTTTGTTAACTTTCACTCTCTCTTTGCCGTTCTTCTAGTATAAATTTAGGCTTTTACAAAATGGTTTAATTCGAAATTACTCTGCCTGCAGACACTACTCTCTGTGCAGTGTTGTTGGCAGGTCCCTTTTAATGTGTAAATCTAAAAATCACTTATCTTGATTAAAAGAAAAAAATCTCTGTGAGGTTTTTCCATAGGAATACACAGATTTAATTGGCATTTTCATCTTAGATCTGACTATTTCTTCTTGTCCCAGAATAGTAGAATAGTATTACTGATTGCTTAGTGTTATAGCTACTTTTGTGGTAAGAGCTGTGTAAACTCTAATTAATCAGAATGGATAAAAATAATTATACAAGCTTTTTCCTGTTTTACAGGAACATCTAGATGGTGTAATTATTGTGCGGGAAAAGAAAGGAAACTGTGATGAAATTAGCATAGACAAGGTATGCTTTGTCCTAACTGGGTAAGACTGAAAGCAAGTCAGCATTTAACATATGCATAGGAACTGATACAAAAAAACTGCTTTGTTGCTTAGCTATGCCTAGATTTCCTAAAAAAAGCTTGCTTAAAATGTGCTTTATGTGTGGGTTAAGTCCAAAATCTACAGCTCCAGTCAATGTCAGAACTAAGTAACTTAGTAAGTTAAATACACATTTCTTTACCCTTCACCAGGGTTGGCACTTTCAGCATAGCTGTTGCCTGCAGTAAGGAAATTAGACTTACCTGATACGGCAAAACACTCATGTAACATACATGAAAAGTTACAGTTCTCATGTTGAGTGTGTGAAAGGATCCCATGCAGCTTTTAATTATCTTCGCAAAATTCTGAAATAACTAATTATTTTATTTTTCTCTTATTATTTCATTGTGAATTAATTGTCATTTAACACACAGGACAGAGTCTTATGCTGCATGTGTAATTTTTCTGCACACCAGGTGAGGCGGCAGGCCCTGCAAGAAGAAATCGACAGAGAATCTGGCAAAACCAAGGCTTTCAGTTCCAAAGTGGGACAGGTAATGTATGAGTTTAGACCTCAGCCTGATGGAAATACTGTGTCTCAGAGCAAGTTCCTGTAAAAAAACACTGTGCTTGTTTTTGGATGTGGCTTAGGTACAACAGCATTCTTCTGACTGCAAATTTCAGGTCATGCTATAGAACGAGTTGGTGCAATGCCAAGAGTGGGAGAGCTGAGCAGTGAACTCCTTGGCATTGTACAGTCCTCTAACTCCCATCATCAGTCCTCGAAAGCAACATTTTCTCTGCTTCCTCTGGAGAATGAGCCATCAAAAATTGCTACAGAAGCATTTTCTGGTCACTGTGAAATACAAGTAATTTTTGGGCTATGGATGCAGCAGTCACTGAAGTGTATCTGATTTCTTACCTGCAAGACTTTGCACACATTCAGCAACAGGGACACACATGGAAAGGTCATGGGGGTGGCAACTGTTAACACTTGTGTGATATTTAGAGTCAGTCCTCCCGTGGCCTCTGCATCTTTCCTCCACCTCTTTGGAATATGATTCCTGATTCTTTGCTTTTGCATCCTACTCGGCCTGGCTCCTGACAAATTCACAGTAAGGTAGTGGAAACTTGGAGTAGTTTTAGCCAGGGGTAAGAAGATTGAGGTGGAGAGAAAGCTTTGCTAGTGATTCAGGCTTCTGTTGTTTTGCAGGACTGCCAGAATGCCTAGAAAGCTGAAATATGCCTCAAACAAATGCCAGAAACAACTTCTGTAGATCTGACAGAGTGGGAGGGAGTCTGTGTAGCTCTGGAACTACAACTGTCTAATAGTCTCAGAAGTCATTGAGAAAAATGACATCCTTGGCAGAAGATCTCAGTTCTTTGGCACTGATCTGTCTCTGTTTAGTAGTATGCAGAAGAATAGAAGCTGTGAAAACTAATTCATCAGCTCCACAAAGAGTGAGCTGGAAATGCTTCAGCAAAAGCTATGTGTAGTGCCTGCCAGCAGCTCACTTAAAAACAGAGTTTTGACAAGCCATAATTATATTTGCATCTGTGCTGATGTCTGCCATTGCACAGGGAGGACTTACATCTATTTATCTGTGTCTTGTGTGTATCTGGATGTGTGCATGTATCTGTGTCACAGACTGGGCTTCTACAGCAACCTGCCTTTGTGCAAGGTCAAAAGGCTGAAGTATTATGGGTATCTTTCTTTCAATACCAGGTATTCTGGCCTGTGATAGTGAATGATGCTCCAGCCTTGCATTTTTTACCTTAAAAATCCCTGCTGTAGCTTGCCTGCAGTTGTGTAGCATGCTGTGTGTCATGTTGGCTGTCTACTGGAGAATGACTGTTTCATGCAAGCTGCAACTGTTCTGTTGGAAGGATTTCAGGGTGACATAAACATACCACTGAATTCACAGTTTTTTCCTTTGATGTAGCCAGTTTAATCTATTTAATTAATAATCATACATTCTGCCATTTAGTATCAATTTTAATGAAAAATTTCTGAGTAGAAATCCTGCCAAAAATATTTATAAATGACTGCATAGCTATGGCTCAGGAGTCAAATATAGTCTTTAATAATGAAGCCTGTTTTTAGGTATGCCAAAAGTTCATGAACTTTGTAAATCCTATGGTGTATCTGAGGTTTTCCACAAACAGCTGAAATCTCATTTTAGCTGGATATTGCCTCCTAAGGAAGGAGCCAGAATCTGCAGACAGAAGAAAAATCCTGAATGGCTGAACTAGTTCAGAGAGTACAGTTAAATGTGAATACACTAAATACAAAGAACACAGCACACTGCAAGGGAGGGGAGGCTTTAAGAGAACTAGACTTAGTCCTGTTGGATAGGGGAAGCCCTCTGGTTTTGCACCCTTGCAATATTAGTTGTAATTACTGAGATGAGAATCCAAATATAACTTAAAAGTTTATAAGCCAGATTGAACAGTGTCCACAAGTAACAAAACACTGTGAAAACAGCAGCTCCCTAACCAGGCAGTGGGAAAATGAAAAGATAACCTTACAAAGTGACAGTGAAAGAGGATTAAGTCTGACAGGTTTTTTAGAATAAGAGATGCAGTTAGCTCTTGGGGCTGGGTATAGAGAGCAGAAAGCCAAGATTCCTAAGGACACAGGGAAAGATTCTCAAAGTGGATTAACCCCTGTCTCCAGGTTAAATGGCCTGAAATGCTAATGAAGGTACACTCAGGCAGAGTTAGGTCAGTCTCTTACCACATCCTTGGAAAGGTACTGCCCATGGAATAACAGCTTCCCAGCTGTCACCCTGTCAGGCTTTTGTAGTTGGTTCTGTTCTCATGGTACACAGCCAGAAATTGTCTTCCTTGGTCTTGGTATTTCTTAATTTTACTGTTAACTTTGTTTTGCCTCACAGGATATGAAGCTTGGACAGTGGAGTACAGCTACTTTCAAAAGCTCTGACGAACAAATGAAGTTTTTTAGACTGATGGGTGGCTTTAAAAAGGGTTCTGTGCCTATCCAAAATCCCTCAGCAACTACAAACAAACCGAACATGGCTCTGAACAAGGAAGGGGAGGAGAAGTTACAGCAGGCTCTGAAGGTGGAGTTTGATAAAGCAATGGACTTGAAGCAACATAGAGGAGTTGGTCTTGGATTTCAACCTACTGCCAACAAAAAAGCATACATAGACAAATACGCATCTAGGTCCATAAAATTTGAAGATTAAAACTCAGAAGTAATAAAAAGAGTGAAATTTCTTTTTACCTTCCACATCTTTTTACTTGAAATAAAATAACAAAATGCTGAAGAAATTTCGTTTATGAAGTACTTGAAATACAAGTTTTCAACTGCATATACCAGTGGAGTTAGGCCCTCACTTCATCCAAACAGTAAGTTTTTGAAACCTTTATCCTGTTTGTTCTGCAAGGCAAGAGCCAGCCTCCTTCAAAGACTGAAGATATGAGCCATGCCTGCAGTTAGTTGAAATTCAGTAATTATTTTTTTAAATGCTGATTAATAAATTTGCTTTTGTCTGTATCTTAAGTGATTCAAAAGGATATTAGTGTTCTGTAAAATCTTGACATTTTTTACACTCAGTGGTACAAAATGATGGTGCTTTACTTTGAAGACACTCTAGTGCTGTGCCCTCAAATTTGATGAGGGCAGACTTTTAACTGAGAAAGTAGTTCTTAAAAATCTAACATCTTTGTAATAACGGGTAGCACTGAACATCCCCTATATTTGAACTACGCTCTGGCAGTTGGATTTTCAATCAGCAGCTGTTACCTAAAAATGAAAGTATAAACAGTTTGGAGAGCAGCACCAACAGAATTACTACATTTCTTTTCCACATCCTCACATTCCACAACAGTCTTCTGCAATGGACTGCTCTACCTGAAAGCATCTGCCTCCAGCAGGAAACACTTAAAACAGCACTTGGTTCTGATGGCATTTTGGGCAACTCCTGAGAGGAAGTGAAAATTATCCATCTTAAGGGGTTGCCATGAATCTGTTCCCATATCTGGGAAGAAGGAGATGCTCTTCATGCAGGGTCTAAACTTGTCTTTGAGAAAACCATCTCCTTTAAAGTGTCATTTAAAACTACCACTACCTCAACGTGAGGGTGTTATGCATCAGTGCTCTCAGTGCTCAGCACCAGCTTCCAACAGCCCTTCTAGGTTTTGGCTCTTGTTTTATTGAAATTCAGGTAGTTGAGGTTCTGTTTTCTCTTCTGGTTTGAAACATGCTGAATTCAAGCCCTCAGCTACTTGCCTGGCAAAACACAAGAAAAACCACTAAGCAAAAGTAGCAATAGATACAAGGTCTCAACATAGTTCCTTACCATGGGGCAGAAGTGGTGAGAGAGAAATTTTATTAGAAATAAAACAGTACATGTAACTAAATTCACAAGGGTCAGGTGATGGATCTATATACACAAAGAACTTCCCCAGATGAACTGCAAATTGTTTTATTCAGTGATAGTGTACTTTGCAAATATAGAGAGGACTTCACATAATTTCCATTTTCCTTTGCAACACTTAAAGATTCCTTCTATTTTACAAAACACCACTGGACTAAAATGAAAACATAAACATGTCTGTGAAAATACATTGTAGAAATTAGAACAGTAACACCTCAGCCTTCTTTCTCTGCTGCTGGAACCAGCCAGACAAATGCTGGCAGCATCCCAAAACAGACAAGTTAGTCTGACTATTATATTGAAATGCTACTTTCTGCAGAGGAGAAAGACTATTCTGCAAGAGGGATGAAGTTAGAGGCTGTGAACTCATTTGTACAGATTATCTTCCTTTTTTGTTAAAATTACAACAGATCAGATCTCAAAAGGCTTTTGCAGGCATAGAGGTTCAAAATACTGTTTATTGAATGTAAATCAGCATTTAAAATAACAATACTGTGGTAAAACTGGATACAGAAACCTGGGTTATATTATTGCACTCAGAACAGTTTTACCTTCACTGTGCCCAAGTAAATGTGTCTCACTAAGGAAAGTAAAAATACACTGAACTCCTTGCAGTCAGAATGTAGCTCAGTGATTTTTGGCCTTGGTTCCAGGCTGCCTTGTACAGGTGACTCCTTGGAAGGGGCTCTCATCAGGTCCTGGACTGCAGAGGAAGCCGAAGGGCCAAGTCTGTGAAATGACTCATTTCAGGTTGTTTGCTCCTCCTCTTGATGTATTCTAGGGTTTTCACCTAGATTTGAAAAGAAAGGTATTTGGAGTATTGGTATTGGTATACTTTTCTCATTTCATAGCCATCAGTTCATCTTTGTGAAGGGGTTTTAACCAGGCTCAGGATTTTCCCTAAATTTCAGTGGCTTTGTGAGTACTTGGCATTGCTTATTCCAGAGCTCATTATCACGTGTATGTTTCTTAAAGGCTCTCAAATGCCACTTTACAAACTTTGACCAGGCAGTTCCTCCACAAAATAAAAATGCAGTATTTCTCTTAAAGCTCGTTTTCTGTACTGAACAAAAAGTTAAGAACAACCAACACTTTCAGGTTCCTTAATGCTTGTCATACTATTAAAATGCTAGAAAGATACAGACCACTTGAAATAAGAGAAGCTGCTTCTTCATTAAGAAGCATTCAGAAAAATAAGTTGTTGGGGCTTTAAGATAATTCAATTTTTTTTAAATAGTAGCTTGTAAAGAGATGAGATTTATTCAGATCAAGAAAATGTTACCTTTTCTCAAATAAAGAATGGAAAAAGATACTCAGAACTAAAACCTCTCTGCATTAGTCTTACCATAGTCTTGGTGTCAGCAAAGCCATGCTTCTGAGCAAGATTCCAGAGATTGACTGAAAGCTGGTTCAGTCTGTTGTTTCGTAGATCCCCGTGAGCCAGAATGGTGTTAAAGAAATAGAGTGCCAGCTGGCTCTGCCGCTTCAGGGTCTATAATGGAAACAAAAATATTCCCATGGTACTGTACACTCATCCCAAGATACCCAGCTTAACCTCACTGGCTTCTCTGAACTCTCAGAAGTTCAAAGGGCTCTCATTTTGTAACACACAGCAACAGTTACAGACGTAAGAATACAGTCATAGTTTTCAAATTCCATTCAAAATGCAACAGCAGTAGCTGCAGATCAACATAAGGTGCTGCAAATAAAATAACTACACAAGACTCCTACGTCTCATACCACTTTGCAACAGCACAGTATGTAGGTCTGACACATTTACAACTCCAGACTCCTACAACTCCTACAACTGCACAGAAATCACCCACCAGCCAACCTTGCACTTAGAGCACCCTAGCTGTAAATTTTTAGAGAAACCACTATCATCAATCTAAATTAATGAAACTTCAGGCTTTTTTCCCCCAGTCTATTCTACTTTTATTTATTTA
>WAAE01026297.1:0-35127 GCA_013400495.1 Nicator chloris
TAGATGGTAGACAAACCTTTTAAAGACAGCAAAATGTATTTAAGTTACCTGATTTCAAAACTGTGGAACACCTGGGGATTTCCCCCAGTATATATTCTTGTTATAATCACATAAACCCTTCCTGCATGAGTAACACATGGTTACTGGTAACACGTGCTTACTGGTAGCTAAGTACTATCCTTCATTATACCCTTTTTTATTCTTGCTTTTCCTTTTCCCATTTTTACATCTGAAACTGAGAATAGCTTGTCCCAATACTAGTGAATTGGATCAGGTACTGGAGAGCAGAAATGAAAAAACATGTGTGGGCTTGACTGAAGAGGAAATAGGGGACTTTGGGGTTACTCACACTCCTTGCTCTTTATATTCATTCATTTGCATTCTGTGTATAAATACAGGGTGGTGACAACAAAAGAGAAACTATGATTATTTCAATCAATATTTGGATTTCTGAAAGAGGGATTTAGGTCCTCACAGTACCTTACAAAAAATTGGAGTGGTATATACAATCTTAGCTATCTTACATATAGTTGTAGACTTGAATTCAATCTGTAAAAGTAGTAAGCAGTGATAATTCTGAGATTAAAACCAAAACAATCTACAAAAAGTTCTTCTCTTCTGTGGTCCAAAGCATGGCTACCTGGCTTAAACAAAACACAGAACTGATAATTTATAGACTACACATACATATATTGATGCAAAGCCTGAGACTGCTAACCTGATAAAAGCTACCCCTACTCAGGGACGTACCTATGTAGTGTATGTTCCTGAATACAAGTGAACACACTTTTCAGACTTTTAGATTTTCCTTACTATAAAATATCACTTCTTATTTGGCCTGGTGTCTGTATTTAATTCACCTTAATCCAAACCTTACTTGTTTCTATGCTTACATATATAATCTGAAAAACGTGTAAAATGGCTTACTGATATGCTGTTAACTGGAACAAACTGTAAAATGAGGCACCAGAAAGATTGCAAGAGAAAATGCATATGGGAAGGGAAAGATCAAGAAAACACAGCAGATTCCCAATTTTCCAAGTTCCTTCATTGAGCCCACAGTGTATATTTTTCTCTGTGACGCTGAAACATTTAAACCAAAACTAAGTCCTACTAACATAGGATAGTCGTTATTCTGAAGGCTTAAGGACATCAGTTGTAAGGATGAGAGATGATATCATAGGCCTGATTAGGTGATAATTATGATTTTGCAACGGCAATTTGGCATGTCTAAGACTACACCACGGTATTACTTTTGTCTTGAAAAATCTAAAAAGGTCCCTTGAGAAAACAGACAAAACTTTGTTTGTAAAAAAAATCAACTTTTTTCTTATAAACAAGGTAACAGTAATCCCTTTTCTTCTCTGGATAGGAGAAGAAATAGACATGCTTCTGTCTTCTCAGATGATACTTGATTGTCATTTTATGGTGTATACGAATATTTGATTCTGCCAGTTGAAAGATAGATTGCTAGCACACCCTCCTGACTAAATAAGAGAGGTTTTCCTCAAACAAGACGGAGCTTATCACATGAACAATACAGAAGAGAAACAAGATAAAATAGCAAAATTGGAAATTCAATGTAAAATAGTACTTCTGCTGTTCCAATCAAGACATAAAATAGATGTGTCATTGTGACCAGATTAAAATAATAATATTGTTTTGCTACAGACGTAAACCACCCATCAGAAATAATGTCTTTTTATGACTGGCTTTGGTAGTATAATACCTTTGGCACAAGTGAGAACACCCGTGGTGTACTACCAAGTTTAGAATTCTTTCTCATGATAGATAATGTTCAGAAAAAAATTTCATCACAATGATATAACAAACTTGTACTTAACAGACATTTTATCTGAACAAAGTCGTTCAGAAACCTAAAAGAAAGACAGGTTTGCTTCTGCTCATCAGTTCTTTAGTATTTAATTTCTTTTGCGATATAGCTTTGAGGAATCTATGTGAGATTATTCATAAAATAAAAAGTGACTAGAAGTCTTGTTACTCTGACATACAAAGTGGGTCTCCAACCCGCTGATATGTCCAGCTGCTTTTGCAGTTGACATACCACCAGACACAGATCTGTCCCAGTTGGAGCAGCTGTACAGGGAGAAGAGCTCCTCTTGGCAAGGCGAGTTCCTTGCTGCTGAGGAAGCAATGTGGGCCATGCTCATAACAGCCATTTCAGCTTAACTCAGCCAAGTGTCATTGCAGGAGGAAAAGCACAGGACAGCCTGAGCTGTGAGCTGGCAGAGTGCTACTCCACTACACCACTTTCCATCCAAAGCTGGAGCCATACAGAGCTGCCCCCATCAGGACAGTGGCAGATAATCTGCAAACAAGGAAACTCAAAGAGACCTTTGCACCTTCCATACTGTACTTTACAGAGTTCGTCAAGGATCTTGCAAGGATTGTAGGTGTGTACCCATCACAGTCAAATTATGATTCCAGTAGTTGCTGTCTGCTTGCCAATTGTCCTGTAAAATAAAACTATAATTCCTTCCTCCCAGTCCTAATTTCCTAGCTGATCATAATACACTCTGAAAGACTCTAGATTCCTTTTTTTACTGATTAATGCTACTTGTATGGTAAATAAATTTTAAAATCTTTCATGGTGAAAGCGTGTAAGCTTTTGAATATTGGAGCAGCTGTGTCTGTAGCATAACGAGGTCCTTGATCCCTTCCAATTAATCTGCTAACTATGACTCACACCCTGAGAAGAAAAGTTTTCAGTTCTGTTCTATGGTTTCACTGGTAAGCAGATTTAATCAAGTTCTCGTCTTGCAATGTGTCATTGGGGCGTGTGTGATTGTAACTGGCTGTATTCAGTAAGTGGCCACAGATGAGCAGCCAACTGTTTCCCTTCTCACTGGGAGTGGGGAATAGATTCTTTATGCTCCAACATGATCCTGGCATTAGGACCAATCATGAGGTCACAAACCATGCTCTTGCACGTTTCTGCTTACAATAAAAGTAAGAATTTTCAGATTTTAAGTGCTGGACAACAACTATCAATAAAAGACCCAATTGTTATGTCAGTGTCCCATCAAACATGATAGTTAGAACTTAATAAAACTCATCATTTTTTTAAAATTAAAAATAGACAGGTCTATTAATTTTGTGATGTCAATAATAATCTCAGAAACTTAAACAGTTTTGTTTGAATTTGGCTCTTCGAAATCTATGCAGTCTACTACTACACCTGATTTCACCTGTCCATTTTTCAACTATGAGATTAAAAATTCATACTTTATGAATAAAAAGTAAGGCAATAGTCCAGAAGTTTGTGAGTAGGCTAAGGAACTTTCAATCTTAAAATCCTGAGCTTTTATTACACTGAAACTAATTTTTTTCCTTCCCCCCACACCTCCTCTTGCTAATATCTTCTTGATGTAATTATTGAAACTCACACCACACAAGGGAAGAAAAAAAAATTCTAACCTTCTGGAAAAGGAGATTGGAAACTAAGGCAATTCAGATTGTCTTATAGTTAAAGCATTGGCTAAGAGTCAGATAATGCAGGGTTACGATCTGACACAAACTTCCTGTGTGAGTATTCTGAAAGCTGTTTCCAGCCAAACTATGATAGTTTGTTTAATCATAGTGAGCTAAAGGTTGCTCCCCTATGATTCATTTGGAACTACTTGTGGAGCAAACATCATGCCTCTCCGTGAAGGGGCAAAAAGGTCTTCTCTTCAGTCTCCTCCTCCCTTGTCCTTGGATCAATGGGATGGCAATACAAATAGGAACTTGCCTCCACAAAATGTTCTATTTATTGCCTATTACTTGTGTTGTCCAGATATTTCAATGATGGTGTTAATGGTCTTGGTCCAGAAAAGTCTGTAAGTATGTTTCTGGCTTTAAACACAAACACCAGCATTAAACTTTATGGTTTACTTAAGTATAAGACCATTAAATCATGGAGAAGTCTAGATGAAATCTGCTGTACTTAGCACCTCTGAACCGTGGAGTTCTGGAAATACCTACAGCAGTGCTGAAAGAGCAGTTGTCTTGGGCTCAGTTCTACCCCCACTACAAGGAGATCGTTTAGACTTCCTGATTGATGAAGATTCCCCCTCAAATATTATACACAACAGAGAAAATCTTACCTGAGCAAGTCTCTATGTATGGCAACAAAACATTTATATTCCAGTTTAAAGAGTTCTATCATGTGTTATCTAATGATATTATTTTGTTTTTCAACTATGTCTTTACACGTTGCATATAAGAGCAGTTTTATAGCCCAGTTCAGAATATAACACATATTTCATTGATCCTAGTTTCCTCACTGTTCAAAGATACTGCATATTACTCAAGAATTGCAGTAAACATTTTCTATAATCAAGCTTTTAAAATATTCCTTAAGTCTGGGACAAGGATTAAATTTCCATCCCATTCCTACTGGGAGATTCAGAATCTGCATTTGAAGCTTGATATTTAAATTAATTATTATACTGTCTCTATTTCTTTGGCCAGCTTCTTATTTCGTAGCTCTTGTTTCTAAATGGCAGTCCAATTAGATGAAGCTAAAATGTGATATGTTACCCCAAACAACTTTAAAAGCAATATCTTCAATTTCTTTATCTGTAAAATTTTGTTTTACATGAAAGACAATAAATATTCTGCATAAGAAATGTGTCAGCTTTTCTGGGGTTATGTTATCAGCAGCACAGATGGATTTGTAGTGTTGTGGTCTACACTAGAGTGTTCTGGCAGTCAAAATGCCCTTCAGTACATAACTTATACAGTATCATCTGACATAGCCACGGGCAGCTTCACACAAGAGTTCAAAAACAATTTGCCTGGTAAATTAGCTATTTAATATTGCAGCAATATTTGATTAATTAGTCTTCCCATTTATTAGTGATACATGGAAATTCAGAATTAGATTCCTGTTCATTATCACCCATGTATGCATATTGTTGATAATTCAGAACTCATAGCTGAAGTTTTTCCATCATTAGACTTGTATTTACTTGGTCACATATGAAATCATTCTGCAATGCAAGAGTATTCTTTACCAAATGATCAAATGCATTTGAAAATTGTTATTTGATGCATGGATTCAGACTGTATTCTCCTCAATTTCTTTTGTAAATCAGACATGACCTATCGCTTATAATTCTGACACTTGACTTCTGAACTACCACCACAAATGCTTCTGCTGGTACGTGCATGTTGTAGGTCAGTGACCCTCTGTAAGAGAGACATGCAAAATACCTTCTCTGATGGAGCTGGACAGCAACAAGGTAATTGCAAACTGATGCCTGACTCTGCATTGTGGCTTTGTCTCACACTTCTGTCACAATCCTCGGGCAGGAGTGCAAGCAAGCACAGAAGTTGCACCAGAAAGATAATACAGAGCAATATCAGAATGTCACTACTCAATTATTTCTCAGCCCTCATCGGAAGTACTTCCCTTTCTCTTCCACTGAAGCAGAACAGCTGCCTAGAGACCTGTTTTGGCCTCCTTCCTGTACCACTAGCTTGCAACCATAGCCATGACATCCCCACGAACATAATCAGAGGTTTACTACAATTCTTGCAGAACTCCCAAGCTTTCTGTGTTCTGCGTATACCTGGGAAATGTGTATCTGAAATAACACAGATACCAAACCCCTATTAATAATACAGTAACACTCCATAATATCTCACATCTGTTTCTCATTGTAAACAAGTTTGGATGACTCGTTCCTGTTTTCCTTCCCTAGATTTTGTGCAAATCAGTGGAGGGGAATCTCTTTTTCCTTCTACCACAGTTAAAAACTGGTCTACAGCATCTCAGGCTAGTATGTTTGCATTTTAATCAAATTTCTAGTAGGTTTTCATACTTTATCAAGTGACTTATCTTTGTGAAAGATCATGAATTTTGAAGAGGAGTCTGATCCTACCTATCAGACATATATTTAAAGGCTATTATCCTAGGAAAAAGGGGAATTATAACGTACTAATTTTTTTTTCCCTTTTTGTTCTAAACTGGGGAACAATGACATCTGTAAAAGAGTGACCTGTGCTTTTTACTAGATGTAACCTGTCTGTATCACTCCTGCAAGTTTAGCATGCAAATCAGAACTCAGCTGCTTAAAAGCAATAGCTGACCAGCACAATGTAGCAATTACATATTTATAGAAATAGAAGTGTATTTTTTTGTTGAAACATGCCAAAAATAGTAACCACTTACAAACTTTCAGAGCTCCACGTATCAGATATTGGATTTGTCTTCATTCTGCATCAAGGGACCATTGTCTAATTATCTGAAACAATCAAGTGCATTTGCCAGCCTGCATGAATTTACAGAAAGTAGGTATAGCATGAAGAGTGTTCCCAACAGGGAAAATCATCCAGCTATCCTGACTGCTTCCCAAAATATTTTGGGAGTTTGCTGAACAAGAGTTACATTTACTACTGTTCTGATTTCACATCGCCCATGCTTGGGTTACAAATGGCACTTCATGTTAAAATGGGAGAAGAAATATATTTTTATGAGAATTAAATGGCTGCAGTGATTGGTAAGTTCCTCTTGGTAGTTTATTTTTTAAATTTTATTTCTTGGATTTCAATAAGCCTCCGTCCTTTCAGCATGTGAATTTTCCCTTTCCTTTCCTTTCCTTTCCTTTCCTTTCCTTTCCTTTCCTTTCCTTTCCTTTCCTTNTTCCTTTCCTTTCCTTTCCTTTCCTTTCCTTTCCTTTCCTTTCCTTTCCTTTCCTTTCCTTTCCTTTCCTTTCCTTTCCTTTCCTTTCCTTTCCTTTCCTTTCCTTTCCTTTCCTTTCCTTTCCTTTCCTTTCCTTCTTATAGGAGTTAAAGTAGTGAAAAGAACCTCTCTCACCAGTACCTCACTTCAAGCAGCTCCAAGATCTTCCCACACAGAACTTACTATTAATAAAAGAAAGAGGTATGAGTCTTTGAAAAGCATTGAGGCATACATTTTGGCATGGTTTTTTAGACAGACCTTCTCTTTATTTGTTAAAAAGAAAGCCAGATCAAGTACTAGAATGCATTATAATGTAAGGGGGAAAAGTGTGGCTATAGCTTCACAGACTTCACTGGTTTTACTTGCACCATAGTGGCTAGTACCATTTTTCAGATGGTAGTTTTTTTAATTAAATTTTAAATTTTAAAAACTGTGTATTATATTTTTTCAAAAGCCTCATTTAAACTTATAATAGCATCAGTACTGTCTAATACAGAGCAATCCCGATGGCTGTCACCTTGGAGAAATCTATAGGGGACCCAGAACAAATATTAATCTAGTTTTAATTATGAATAATGAAAGATTAAGGTCCTGGTATAGTAATGAACTGCATTGATGGCACACATTCCTTTAAAATAGCTTTGATATTATCTTTGAAAAATATAACTCCTATAATATTGCTGATGTTTTGCTCAATGAATGTGGATTTAAATATGGTATATCTGTTTCAATATATGAGTTTACAGCATGTCCTTGTCTTAGTTCATGAACAAATTAGTTTTCTATTTCCTAATATTGTTTCTTCTGTCCATATAAATCCTTAAAAAAAAAAAAAAGAGGGCTCAAAGTATAAAATTCAGAGACAGTATGATGATTCTACCTTGCCCCAGATTTGACTACGAGGAGCCCCACTTGTAGATGAAGCTCAAGAAAAGGTAATAGCTATTCTAACTACCTAACAATTGAAGTGCACACAGACATGGAGAGTAAGAAATAATTCCATAGAAACCCAGATGGATTAAATGACATGCCATTGGTTAGCTAGTGTGGCAGTGGAAGAGCCAAGAAATGAAAACTAGTTGCATCTGAATTTGAGAATAGAAAACGTAGGCCTGTTGTGAAGATACAGAGCTGATATATCTCTACTCTGTTATTTGATGCACTACAGTAAAAAAAGAGGAACAAAAAGGCACAAAACCCCCCCTCCATCTCACTTTATCTATCTGCACTGAGTTGGCAGTGATGTTTCTGTGATAAACCAGTAGTGGTGTTTCTCACTGTTTACTCACTTCTGATATGTTTCTCCTGTCTTGCAAAGTTACTGACTGATTTGGACGATTTGCATGAATTTAGGTATATTTTTTATAATGCTTGAAATGTTATATTTGTCTTCAAACATGTTATTTCTGTAGTTAACTAAAAAAAAAATTAGCATTTAAATGAAGACGTTAAATTCTGTCACAGAGAAAATAATGGAACTATTAGTAGAAAATTTTTACTCTGTTATGTCATCTGAGACATGATATAGCTGTAGATTAGGCCATGTAAACTAGAGCTGAGACAGCTAAAACACAAACTCAGGGAAACAGAGTATCTTCTTATTGCTATTCAAGGTGTAACCATAGCCCAGAAACCAATTACCTTGGTATGTGAAGTTTGCATATGTGTGAAACAAACAGGAGAATCTGCAGCACCACACCCATTCCCCATCCTCTAAGGAAAAAAGTATCTGTCTTCTTGTTAATACTAAGCTTTAAATTTTACTTTAAAAAGTAGGAATGGGTCTTTCCATTCCACTAGTGGGAGATTTTAATTATGCCTTAAATTATTGACCTCTATAGCTGGATTTTGCTACCAGACATTCTTAAGATGGATACGAAAATTATTTTCTTCTAAGGATCTAACACAGGAACTGGGAAAAATTGGGGAAAAATCCATAGCAATCATAATATTGAGTCATAAGTAAAAATAAAAAAGTAACTTCTCATAAGAGGGTATTTCTTTTAGAGCCTATTCTACTCCAAATTGCACTGAATCCACTGTTTCTGAGTTTTAAATTACTGGGGAAATTATCATTAGCAAATTAATAACATTTTCCATCTTTTAAAAACACATGCTTTTAAAGCTCTTGTTAATTGTTTACGTATCAAATTGAAATTGTCTGTATGTAGTTGGATGTAGAGTAAAAGGGGAAATATGTAATGCAGAACAATCTTTCATCTTAATTGCATGTTTATATATACTAACCAAATTTGAAGGCCAGGTAGAAACATTATATCCAGCACACAACACCAGGTTTAAATCATCAAAATCCAAGACTGTCTTTATTTAGTATTAAAATGTTGTTCTCATTAAATAGAAGTACTTGTTTATAGTTTTCAGATTTACTAATATTAGAAATAAAGCTCCTGAACAGAGCATGCAAGTGGGAAAACCTCGAAGAAAGCTTCCATGGAAAAAACCAAGATGTGAATGAAATACATGTTTCTTCTAAAAGAAAAATAGTTCAGTGTCTTTCCAAGTGGTGTTAGTACTATTCAAGCCATTAGTTACAAATTATCAGTTTTGTAAGGCAGTTATCCTATTTGAAAGGAGATTTTGGAAGCCATCTGTGCAATTCCCATCAATTTGCATAGAAGAGAATCAGAGCTTGAAACTTTAATTTTCAATCGCTTTCATGGCACCACTGATGAAAACTGCTATCACCCCACAGAAATAAAATAGTCACTCCCTAAAAATAACTCCTTGACCTCGAATTTATGAGGTTTCCTCTTAAGAACTCCTCTAAAAATATTTCCCCTGAAGAGGCTCATTTCCCATGTTTCCATAAACTTGGAAGTATCTTAAAACAAATTTGTGGTCAAAGATTAAAATAGCACTCTGTGGTAAAATATATTTCTGACAAGGAAATAAAACAGATTGCCAGACGTCTAAGTAGATTTACTAGAATCTAATTCTAGTTGAATACATGAGTAACCATGATTGGACAAGATGGTCTATATCAGTCTCTGATTTGGGCTTTGCAATGAAGATATAAACCAAACATCTGAACAGAAAATTATTACTTTGGGGAAACAAAAATATCTGATGTTAATTGTTTTCTGAAAATATTTCATGCAGATCTTAAATAAAAGTTTGGCTGTAATGTTGAACTTCTCTTTTTCCTAAAGTGCATGACTAGAACATACTGTACGTTGCTGAAACTATTTATGGAACCATATCTACAGCTTTCAGGTTTTATTCATATGCACGCACAATTTTAAGGAAGCCAAAGCATTACAGAGGCAATTGCTGCTTGATAAAATTGTCAGATCTAGTTAGGGAAATTCAGAAATAAAAGGGACCTATATTATTCTAAGAAATACCATGAAAGTTTATTGAAAGCAGAAGAGTCTGCATTGGAGGATTAGCATATGACAGAAACAAATAACAAATAAAACAAAGGTATGTGGGTACCTGAATGTTAATTCTACTTCTGTGTATCTGAGCGAGTTTGTCTGTCTCAGGGAAAACTGAATTAGAAAACTTGACTCTTGCAGTTTGAACTAGGACAGTCTGTCAGAAAAAACAGTGCGTATTTTATGTCTATATAACAGTGAAATGTGTCCTCATAGAATAGTCCCAGTGAATGCTGGAAAATAAAACTTTACCTGCAAAACAATGTAGCTTTTGTGATATTAAAAAGCTGTTGGAGGCAAAAATTTAAACCAAGTAAAAAATATTGAAACACCAAAAGTAAATGTTCATTTAGAAATATTCTGTAACTTCGTTAAACTCTATAACACTCTTAGGATCCAATTATTTAAATTCTTAGATTCCTCTACCCAAATTAAGGGGCAAATGAGACCATATGCTAAAGTCAATAGTATAGATTCTATTTAACTGGAAATGTGAGGTAGAGAGAGAGATGGGGAAGTGAGAGGGAGAGAGAGAAAAAGTGCAACAGAGAAACAGAATAAGTAGAAGGAATATCACTACTCCATAGATTACAACTAAATCCCAAGGGTCCTCTTCTCAGGGTTACAGACTCTATCCATCAAGTGGTGGGAGGAAAGAGTCCACAAAACACCAAGCCCATGGGTTTTATACTATGCTGAGGCTGGATGGAAACACTCCTGTAGCTCCCCTGGATGATATAATACTGGATCAAGGGATGTTTTGTGAGTCTTTGATATCTTGTAAGACGTTGCAGCTGTCTCTTACATCAGGGGCAGTGGAACAGATCATGGCCTATCAGCTGAAATGAATACCTTCATCCCACATGTGAATGTCCCCGTACCTCAGAGGGGAGTTTTCACAGCTGAGTCATTATGTAAGGGAGTACATTGACGTGGGAAGGAGAACTTACAGGATTTTCCTCTTATCAACCTCTTCCCTTATCTGAGAACCCAGTCTGTAGCCTCAGGTGTGCCTGCCCTTCTGCACTTGGGAAGCCACTCTGTATCAGGGCAAAGCAGCCAGCTCATTGTTGAAGCTGCTGGCACCATAGTCCAGTCCCCTACAGCTCCTGGGTGATTACTGCAACTGGTTGAATGTTTGAGTCATTAGTCACTAATAATCTAGTCTCTCACAAACACACATCACTGCTCCAGCCTAAAATTAATTACCTTAATTTTGGTCAGGATAATTAAAAGTTTTTACATAAGAGTTTCTTAATCTATTAAAGAAGTAGCAGAAAAGAAGAGCTGGGCTGCACGATATACTCTGAACAGGTGAGAGAAGGGTGCATGGTGGTACTAAGTGATTCAGGAGAGAATTCTGAAAAGCCAAATGTGGATTACTGCAGAATATCCTTCTAACAAAATGTCAGATTTGTCAAAACAAAATATAGATAAACAAAAAGAAATACACAAAGATTAAAACAATCCCAGCTTCAAATATACAGCATTTTGCAACGAGCTGCTGGGAAATTAAAAATTTGGGTTATAATAAAGGATTCTAATAAAAGCATTAGGCAACTGTTAAGAAACATCTGATAATGGAAATAGGACACCAGGTATTATTAGGAGAGGGATAGAAAATGAACTGAAGTCTGCCATTGTGCATTGACACCTTGTACTGCTCAAGAAAACAGGAAAAAAAAAATTGGAGAAAAGCAAGGGTGATTCCAAGTAGAGAAAGAACTCCATGCAAAGAGTAACTGAAATGTAGGACTTTTCAGTACTGGAAGAATGAAAGGGAGGGATGTGAATAGCATTGGTGTGATGAATAGGTAAAGTTTGTTCACTGTCTCTCACAGCAAAATCATCAATCAACAGGCACAAAAAACTTCCAAAATAGGACTTTCTTTTTAAGTCATGTACATAAGCTCTGGAATTCCTCATTGCAACACATCTGTAGATACTGAATTAACTATTTCCTTCATCAGTTAGCCCGTGAAGTATTACTAAATGCAAAGACACTGCCTCTGCCTTGGTGATCTTCTGAAACATGATTACAGACTCAGGGAGAGCATTTTGAGAAGCTTTGGCTCCTCAGTGCCTCAAATCCCTCCTCTGATTCTATTCACTTGTTTTCAGTAAAGATTCACACTCAGTACTTACCACTGTTGTTGGCAACGTATTGAACTAATTGGCCAGTTATGGTCTGCTTTATCTGCTTTATGTTAATTTGAAATGATGCATTCCATTTTCATTGAAGTCAGAAATTTCAAAGGTATCCTGTTAAACTTAGTTTTGTGAAAAAAGATTTGTCAAATGGAATTCAACACAAACATACATTTATACTTATATGAGCTGCAATATCATTAGCTATGTAATTATATTTGTTACTGGAGTTTCAGAGCTTTTAGTATAAACTTGTGGAATATGCAAATAAAATTTGTGGCCCCATTTAACTATGTACTTAAGAAGTCTCTGACAATATAAAGTTTTTTTTAAAGCCAGGTAAGTTAGAAAATATCATTAGGGGTGGTGTTTTACTTTAACTGGTCCATTTCCCTGATGACACATCATTAGAGTTTCTATAAAATGAGGAATGCAGAATGAGACAAAGCTTCAGAAAAATAAATAGTATCAGGTACAAGTACTGAGTTTTCTTACTGTGAAAGGCAAAGTGTCTTAAAATAGTCATAGTAATCTTGATTTTCAAATTTCTTCCTAGGCAGGATATTGATATATATTTATCTATGAAGATGCAGTAGAGTTTATAGGTTTATTCTCTCTACACAGAGAACACATATATCATCACAATCTTTACATTCCAAAGAGTGTGGAAATACTAGGGAATGAAAGAAAATGCAAGGTTATGACATAGCCTTTGATGGCTGACTTTGGTCCATCTTAAGTAATCTTTTCATTTGGTGTCTCTATTTTAAGCAAATGCAGGATATGCAAGAGAAATATCAGTTATAAGACTGGATATGACAAAAGAGTTTAAGTCGTTCCAATTTTTCACTTCAGATGCAGAATTGGTCACACTGTATTCTTTCTTTCTATGTAACAGATAGAATTCTGGTACTCAGCCTGGAAAATATCAGTGCTCATCTGGGATCACTCTGTCCCAGGCAACCTTCCACCTTTTGCAAAGGCCATGAGGGTAGAGTTCAACTGCTGAGCTGCTGCTTCTCTATTCCCTTTCACATACTCTTACTATAGTGTTAACCTTTGTGCTGTTTCTCTTTTGTTTGTTCAGCTTCCAAATTCTGAGAGGATGCTGCATATGAAATATCCTTAGAGCTTTGATATATCCTTCCAGGCTGACATTACAAATACACATAAAGGGGGTTTTCACAGTTCTGTATATCTAGCTACAAAATACAAACTTGCCCTTCAATAACTCAGCCAGCTGGAATTCTACTCAGTACATGACTGAGCATACAGAGTCCTGGTGGAGTTTAGCCACCACTGAACACATGTGTAATAGTACTGTAGGAGGTATAGTATCTCACACTGACCTATGAGCCATGCTTGAAGAATCTCCTCTTCTCTACCCCTGTGGGAAGATGGCTGGGGGTAAAATGAGTGAAAACTGGTAAGTTATATTCACATTCTAACAGCAGTTATAACAGGACAGAAATTATAAGGTGAAGTACAGCTGCTACTTCCTGAATGGAATGCAGCTGACATGTACAAAATCTGTTCCATGATGATTCCCCACATACACTGCCCACAGCCTGCAACCTAAAGCCCATGCTGAGGGATGAAACAGAGGGTGGAGCTGAGCAGAGGCAGCACAGCCAGGCTCTGCTGTAATCCTTGCAGGGCTGGGACCGTGCTGGTGCCATGTGTCTGCTACAGCACACAGCAGCTGTCAGCCCAGGGGATGTCTTGCTGCTGAGCCAGCAACCGTGGGGATATGGCTCTCTTCAGATGAACTCAGTTCATTGTTATCTAATTGTAATACTAACTCACACCTCCACCCCAAAATTACCTGCCTCCAAGATACCTGCCCCCATAGTGTGACAACCTTTCACCAACCATACACTCCATTTTATTGGCTATATCTTTAACAGTGAAGCGAGAGAATTTTACACCAATCAGTAACAAATGCATGATGAAAGACAATCAGTTCCACCTAAATATAAAGAAATAGTATAAAACTGAATTAGGGATGGAGAGAAGTTAGAGAAGTAACTTCTGGGATCATCAACCTGCTGAACCTGTCTTCTCTTCCATAGGGACATCTATTGGGTGAGAACCTTCCTCTATGAGCACTGAATTACTAACTCAAGCTGGCTTTCATTGGTGATTGGAACTTGCCTGTATATTGCTTCAAACTTGCTTTTGCAGTCAGTCATCATCATCAGCAATCTTCAAAATTAATCCATCACAATTTTCTATTATCAGTGTGTTTATTAATAAAGTCTGTTACTCTGTGAACAGTTTAGCATGAGTCCCTCAAGGGCAACAGCAGTCGATGGCAGCAGACAACATACAAAACGAAACTGAGGAGATCTGGGAGTCGGTACCTCTTTCTAGTTTGTAGTGAGAGATTCGACTCCAATATGCTGTTGTAGCATGTCCCTGAACAATATTTGAACTGCCCTCTCACACAAAACACTGTTCAGTGGGGTCCCCATAACAGGACATCGACAGACTGGTCAGGCACAAGGGGCTTGGCTTTCCTGGAGCATTGAAAAACCAATTAAAGAGCACAAGTAAATCCCCTTTCACATGACAATCATGAAGCCCTTTATGACTTTTTCCAAAGACAGAACTGTAAAATCCCCCTAAATATAGAAATAATTTTGCTTCCTTGCAGGAAAGATAATCAGTAAAACACAGATAAAGTCTAGACCTTAAACAAATCATAATCTTCAGTGTTTCAGAAATATAAAATCATGTGTCTGCTAGCCAAACCTGTGCACACAGTACTTGGGTGAACACCTAAAATAGGAATTCTGACACAGATGGAGAAAGTCTGTCTTTTCTGCTGTTCTTTGTCTATGGAGTTTGGACAATTAGCTTACACAAGATACCTGTTCCCTGATGGCCATGTGATCTTCTTTAATGCTTTGTTAAAAATCTCTGTCACAGGCTTTTTGACTTGCATGAGTGAGTAAAACTATCCTTAACAATACAGAATTCAGCTTTCAAAGGTAGTGAGAATAAGGATATCTACTTGATTGTGAGCATAAAGACTTTACAAAATGATAAACTGAACATCATCTCACCCATCACTCATAGCTTCAAAGAAAGAACCATGTGGTACTATTCATAGATCATAGGCAGTGAACTATAAAACTACCGTACATCCATAAACCTAACATGTAAACATTTCATGAGCCAAGACATCCAGTTCAATTGCTTTTCAGATGTGTGAATGACTTACAAAATCATATCCACATTATGACAGATTTTGATTCTGTTTTAATGTAGATCGATCCTCCTGTAATATTACCGATTTTTAAAAGGAAGTTATGGTTAATCGTGAGAAAGAACATTATTAACTTCTTTGGGAGTGTATGCATTTTGCACAGCCTCACATCTTCACTGTTCTCTGAGCTGTGGTACATCCAGCAAATTCATCACCACAGAAGCTGGTGGCTGCTATTTCTCACACTTTTTAACTACATCCTTTCTACATTTTTATGATATCATATAATCTTCTATGAAATATAAACTCAGAAGTTAGGTACCTATGAAAGAAACTAAACTGTTTTTTAATAGAAATTATGTTTCTTCATTAAATAGAAATGTTTAATGACCTTTCAGTTTTATATCATCTGCATGCTTTCCCAAGAAATTAATCTTTACAACATTAATATCAATATAGAGTAATTCTGAAACATATGCATTATATGACATGGCTATATTATATTCTTAACATTTTATGCTAACTTTTGGACCACTGAAAATATTTATTTTTATTGGTTGCTGTAGTCTCTGTGCCAGAACTCTTCCAAGTTCTTATGAGCATTTCAGAACCTATGACTTGCTCTGCCATGTGCTTCATTTCTTTCAGGAGTTACTTGCAAAAAGTCTTCAAGAGCGTTACACATCAAAAGTCAGACGGTGAACTCTGACCGAGTTCTTTGTGTGCTTTCAACCCAGGAAAGCAACAGCATAACAGAAAATTATAAATCACACACAAGGCTCTAGAGCCTGTTTGCCCTGTCCATACTGGGACCTTTTCAGCACTCAGAAAGAGCTGTGTAAAGCAAAAAACATTCTGCTGTATCTAAAGGGGTTCTTAGGTCTGCTTTGGTTAAAAGTTGGTTGGTAAGAACACACAGTTATGATTCCTGGTTTGAAAGCATTAAGGCACTGTAAAAAAAAAGGGTGTGACCATCACAGGACAGCACAACTCTTGTATGGCACTTGGGCTATCACCCTTCACTGTGAACCATTTGGAACAGCTTCTGCCTCAGACAATGCAATACACCTTGAGCATGCAAAACCAGTCTTACATACCTGCAATGTGTATATGCCTACAGTCCAGGGAAAACGGGACTATTACCAAAAATAAGTTCCATTGGAGTCCAGTGCACAATACTGTGTTAGCACAGAAAAACATTGTACAGACAGATATGTGTATGGTTTGTATACATAAAGTGTTTTATCCTTGCCTTTAAGCAACATATCTCAATGCTCTACTCTACCCTGTACTTCTAGAAACCATTTATGTCATGACCATTGAAATCCACCAGGTTTGATCCTCATTTTCAACATCACAGAGAGAGGACAATGACATGCAGTAAAAGATTGTAACCTGAGCTCTTCAGGGTCATATGGAGAATGATAAACAGCCAATTGCAGGAAAAGAACCGTACTATTAACAGGAAATATAAGATTTGTTAGAGTAATGCCTTAGAGGCCACTGCCTGAACGATTTTATAATATGTACTATTGAATAAGCAATATGATGAACTATTAGACACATATCCTTATACCAGGTTTTCACATATCTCATACTGATTTACTCTCACAGAGCTTTGTATGCAATGTAAAATTAACTCTGCTAATGTTTGATGGGCAAACTGTATGATATCCTTGACAAATTACCCTATCAGGTAGATAAATGGAAGATATAAGTGTGTCAAGAAATTCCAAAAAGCCTTTACTGCTTCCACTTGCATGAAAGCACTGAAACATCACTCTCTGCAGTACTACACTTAGTTTTTAGAGTTCAGCATAATGGCATAATCAGTCCATTATTTGACGTATCTAGAATATTTCATAAAAGCATACCACGTATAAGATAGAATATCTTTCCTTTCTACAGTAAGATTCGTTTTATAGTTCTTTCACCCTATAAAGGTATTCTGATAAGTATTTACCTGCAGATCACCTGGTCTCTACCTGGCACACTTTCTCTTTTTTATAATGCTGATGAAAAACTGGCTGTTCCTTTGGGGAAAATCTGTGTAGAAAGTGGCCAAGGATTTAATTGAATAGCATACATTTTGCATTATCTTGGGATAACTAAAGACAGACTGGTGCTATTAAAAAAAACATTACCACGACCCCCCCCAAAAAGACCCCAAGAATATCCCCAAAACAACAACAACTTAAATTCAGAAGCAGCATAGATTTGGCACAAAATGCATCAGCTGAGGCAGCATTTCATGTGACTGAGACTCGGCTCAGCTGACAGTTTCCAATATGGATATTCTGACATTGCACTTTGTCTTTTGGGCTAACCTGAGGTCTCTCGAGCCTCCATAGATTCAGGAGCAGGAAAAAAGTATATATTTGTTGTGCTACTTAGGAAACTGAAAAAATTTCTAGCCTCTTATATTATGATGTGTTCCCACTGGTATGTTGAGGACAGGGTTCGATTAGCAACTCAGAGCTGCTGTTGTGGTAAAAAAATATCAGATGAGCTCATTACAGAAGCTAAACTAAGCCATTCAATTTTAATATAGAAGAGAGAATATAGCTATGGAAATGTCTTCTTTTAAAACAACTTGGTTCTGAGTTGAGACTTAAGCTGTCAGTTTCAGTCTAAAGCCCACTTTTACAGTCTGATTATAAAACCTTAGAAATGGAGATGACATATCCTTGGCTATAACAACTCTAAAAGGAGACTCTGCAATAGCCTGTAAAGCCAACTATTCTAACTAAAACCTCTGTTGATTTCATGTTACAAATACAACTTCTGTTTATGACTGAAACAGATGAAACTTGTGAATTATACAATATTGATAAAGTAGGTGATCTTCAAAGTGTTATTCATAGCACAGTATTTATACTATTTATACTCAGCATACTAAGTACCCTTAAAATTTCAGTCTATTTAAGGCCGTCTTTAAACATGGATATATCTGTTTCTCCTCTTAAAAAAAACACTCTCATGAAGCCCATTGTATTTTTATGTTATTATTTTATCAGACAGCACTGAGTCTGTAAGACTGTGAGAACATGTTGTAAAGACTGGGGAGATCCAGACCTGACCATGCACAGACACACTCATGATCCTGTCGTTATGTAAATAGTCATCTTTACAATACTTTCATTATTCATAGGGTTTTCACCATTCAAATGCACTTGAGTGCTTTGCTTGACTCATCCGGAGAGGATGGTAAAAAGTCAGGTAGAAAAGGATAAAGAAGGACAGGCTTTTTCAAAGAAATGGATATATCTATTTCATGTGAGGGTCATTCAAGCAATATTTTTGCTAAGGTTTTTTTTTTTTCTTTTTTTAAACTGTAAAAATGCAGTAGATAAAGCTTATTATAGGAACAATGCTGTCTGATTGAAATGCTAAAAAAATCTGTAGCTATAAAACCTTCATTCTTTTCATTAACAGTATCAAATTAAGGACAAATAAGAATATGCAAGAAAATTGACACTCATCTGATTATGCATTGGAATCCATAGTTAAACACAAAATGATAACTAGGTATCTGTTTTTATCTCAGTATCTCTATATGAATGTCTGCCAAAAGTTGCATGGAATGTCTGTCCTCATGAATTCTGTCATGAATCAAGGACAGAGATAAAATGTTATAGAATTAATTTAATCAAATATATTCATATACAGACAGAGATAATTTTTACCAAATGTACACATAGCAGTCATACAGATTGGTATATCTAAAATCTTACAATTTTAGTGTTTTTGTTCTATAAATGACTTGAAACCTATTCCCATGAGGTCAAACACATTTTTCCATTATTATTTTCAAGTCAGAAAATTATTTGGGTTAATTATTTCAACACTAATATAAGATCTTCCTATTTAAAGTGAAGAAAAACTCAGAATCTATTCTTTTATCTCCATTTGTCTCAAGGAGACAGGGATGGAATAGAGCCCAGTACAGGAAATGATAGGTAGACCAGCTGTGGTTCAACCATACAATCTTTGTGAATATTTCAATTAAAGCTTTCCCTAAGAAAGTGTTGAACCTACATGAAGGATTAGATATATTTTCTATTCAGTGCACTCAGGGTGTGTTAAAAGAGCACACATTTATGCCACAAGTTGGTACCCAGGCCAGTTTTTGAGGAACGCAGCCTGTGTATTGGATTAGTACAGACACCTCAGCAAGGCATCCTGCTCCATTCAGTCTTTTAGAAAGACAAGCAGGGTCATGCAGCCTGCAAAACTGGCATTGCTGGGCCACTTGTTGCTGGAACCAGCATCATCTCATTCAGAGTACAAATTCAGGTCACGCAGAAGAGAACACTGCAGTACCGTGGAGCAGCCCTCATGCTTGAGCAGGCCTCACTGGGTTTAAATGCACTTGTTCTCCATATTGCAAAAAAACTGCTGTTTTCATTTGGTTTGTCTTCTCTGCCTTGATTTTTAAGTATTTTTAGATGGCAAAGAGGAGTGCTTCATGAAAAGCAAAAAAAAAGAAAGGCAAAATTCAGTTGTTTGCTTTCTATTTTTAACTATAACTAACTTTCCAAGTTATTAGTGAATATCAAAAATAGAGCATACTTGCATAACCATACAAGCTTATTTAAAAATGTAATTTTTGAAAAAGCAAAATATATTTTAGGCCCTTCTGATGGTAATTCTCTAAGTAATGCTATGTAAGAATGGCTTAGAATGCAGTTCAAATGGATTGTGTATGTGTTAACTTTCTAGCAGTTGCAAGCTTCTGTATTTTTAATTATGTTCCAGTGTAGAGAGGTTGTATGCTTTCCATATTGATATTTTATACAGTCCAAACTTTGAACAGTGAGTACTGGTATTACATTTACTTCACTTTCTGAAAAATGTCAAATGCCATTTAAAGAGTAAAAGTAAAACCCAGATCAAGGTGTAATTAATGAAGGAACATTATTAATTTTAATGGAGTGAGAATTTCACTTCATGATTTTTTTAAAAGCTACAGGTTAGTATTCTCAAAATCAGTGGTAGGCTTTGAAATGCTAACAAATACATTATCAATATTTTTGAAGAATCTGTAGTATGTTAACACAAACTGTAAGAACAAAATTATTCTTATAACAGTGCTTATGTTAATCGTTTTAACAATCCACAGTTCTTAGTTTTTAACTAACAATCCACAGAAATCCAATATTTAACAATTTTCAAAACTTCAGTAGCTCACCAGAAAAAATAGAAACTCATTTCTCTTTTGGGAATATCAAACAAATTTTTGCACCAAATTTAATTTAAGGTTTCCATCACTGAGTCAAATGTATGTTTATCAGGGCTGTGCTGAAAGATGATGAGACACATTTGTGATTACAGAAGAAACCCAAGGATATCCCTTTGATATTATGACAAATTAAGAAATTTGTTATTTGGCTGATGCACCCTTTCAGTTCACTTAGAAGCAGAAAGCAAATACTTTTTCTATTTGAATATTCTTCCCATATTTTACAGCTAATTTTGATGAAAATGTAGTTGTTGTTCAGTTACTTTGAATTTATTTTATTCAGCTAAATAATTTTTTTTAATTCTTCTGTAGTGTTAACTCACGTTTTCATAATGCAAAGTGTTTCAGCTATAGTTTACAACAAATGTGTAGTCTCTAAGCTAAAGTTTGTTGGTGATGTTTTTTGCACTGGAGTTATAAATTAACCCTTCTGTATTTAGTATGCCACAGATCAGTGTTCAGCTCTCGTATCCACAGGACTGTGCTTTTTCATTTAACATGTTATATTTTGCTGGTAAGAAGTTGAGTTCTGGCTCTAGCAGAATTGTCTTAAGTCAACAAAGGAAAATTCATGTAATATAAAGTTTGTTCTTTACTTTTGAATTATTAGACTACCTGTTTTATGCTGATATCCTCATGATGCTGTTACAACTCCCCCATCAAAAGCTGTCACAAGCAAATATAACTACAACAAGATGATTAAAAATAAGACTTAAAATATACATATCTACTACTTAACACTTCTACAAGGAAGAGATTGGCTGTATGGGCTATTTTGAGTGGTTTTGAATAGCTGCTATTTATATTTCATATCTGTATAATTATACAGCATGAAAATGAGACCTCACTCTCTGTGAAGTAATTAATTCCACCTAGCAGCAAAGTTTTAGTATTTAAACAATGATTCAAAAGAGACTAGAAGAATTTATGCCCACCTTTTATGTCAGTGTAATCATTCCACTATGAAGATGGCCAAAGAAAATTATTGTCTTGTTTAGACAACTCCAGAAATAGAGGAGTTCAGCAGCTGTGTGCATGTGCACTCAGCATCACTTTTCAGAGTAGTATTAAAGGCACTGTAGATAGCACTGACATTATAAAACAATACTCACCTGAAATTTGCAGCACAAATGGATGCTGTCAGATATTAAATCTACTTGCAGAGATAATGCCTCTCACTAGTCCCTTAGACTCTGTTAGCCTTTACAAAGATTTTAAAAGGTGAAAACATTCTATAATGTAATTCCATCACACAATATTATGGAAGAAAAGTAATTTTAAAATTTTCTTTATAGACAGGAATAAAGGAACAATGGAGAATAGAAGCTATTTGTATGGTAGATAAACTTGATATCAATCAAATCTGTATTTATCACATCCCTCATCCTTTGAAGAGGATTTCTTGAGGACTGCCATCTTGACTAAATGTTCTCATGGGACACAGAGGGCAAATTGTCTGTTAGTGAAAGTGTATCCCTCTTAAATCCAAATTAATCGTGCTATTGCAATTTAGGAGTTTATTAACCCAGTTTCAGGTGATATGACATTAATGAAATTTCATGACACTTTTTTTTTTACAAGCAACTTAGCCATTGAACAAAAATGATTGAGAGCTGCCTCGATGTATATGCTAAACTGGCTGCAGAAGTGCTCTGTCACTCCTTCTGCTCTGCCACAAGAGCCATCAGCACTACTGCAGTACTACAAGAGCTGTCACTGCTGTTACTGCTACAAACACTGTCACACTGTCACTACCACAAGAGCTCTGTCACTCCTGCTGAAGAAAGACGGAAGCTGATGGTACTAATTCCATTTGAACTCTTGCATGACCAGGCAGCAGTGGTTTCCCCTTTGCAGCTATTTTCCTTTCTCCCAATAGGCAGATTTTTTTTGAAGAAGATAGCTATTTAAAATGTGACTCTGATCACAAAGAAATTTTACCATCTATATTTAGATTTCTAAATAAATATGTGATTCTGAGAAGCTCTTGCTAAGCATATTTCCCATTCTAACTCAATAACTCTTCCCAATTTGGAAATGTCAGTGTATGATTGCAATTCTCTATAGAAATAAATATCAAAATTACAAAGAAGCTTTTCTGCTTTCTTTTCACAAGTAACCTCAGATTTCTCTTTTGCTTGACTGATCTTCATCCAAAAGTAAATTTCAAAAGGAGATTTCAAACACATAAACAAAACAAAAAATCTAAGAACAAAGGAAGCTTCCCTTCTATCCTAAATTTAGCCAAATATGAGGTACATATTTGAAAGTGTATCTGGCTGGTCAAATGCAGTGATTTATAATCTAAGAGCCAGGGAAAAAAATTAAGCTAATCACTACAGTCATCAAAGCCTTCCTCTCATGTAGTTTACTACTGAACACCTACTTTTATATTCAGCCATGTATCAATTTCTAATTCATGATTCTGATTGCAATCAAGGGACATCACTGCTCTGTATCTGCTGGTCTTCATTAATGTTCTCAGCCATTTTTGAGCTGTAAGTCTTAGATTCCAGCAGAGCAGACACAATGTCTAAATTTGTTTTATAGCTGAAATTAGGAAAACCCTCTTAATGAATGAAAACCAGATCATCAGATCCCACTGCTATAGCTTTATTTTTAGCAAGGATTTTTTTAATATTAATCCTAACAAACCTATGAGGATTAAAGAAAAAAAATCGGCTTGTCTCTTTCCTCTATCTAAATAATTTGATTTCCCTAATTAACTGTCTAGGTTGTAAGATTCATTATTTTCTTTATCAGTGATATATATATACTGCATAAACAGCCTTTGAAATGATACTTTAGATTTCCAACTTTCCCTGTAAAATAAAAGACATGATATGTTTTTAAGCTTTTAACAAGGCCTTGGTCATTCTAAAACTGATGGTTTATGGTTTTTCAAATAGCCTTATCTTCTCCCTTGCAACTCCAATTCTAAATATAGATTTATCATTATCTGATTTAGGTAAATGAAATAAAGCAAATTAATGTGCCCCAGGATTTAGTGGTTCATTGTAATCTGCTTACTAAGAGCCAACATTGAGTCACATTTATTCTGGTTAAAGTAACTAAAGAGATTGGTCAAGAAAATATATATGTATGAATAGTAAATAAATACATCCTTAGTATTTATTGCTATGCAATATGTCGTTAATACTGAACGTCTCCAGTGAAATATTTTATTCTTTATTCAGATGAAGAGACAAAAAGCCTGATTCTGACTTTGTATATAATCAGGTTAACATCAGTCCACAGGCAACATCAACATTTTTCTCCACTTACACTAATGACTCCCATAAGCATCTTGCATAAAATGAATTAATATCTCTATAGGGCAGAGGACAGCCATGCTTCCTCAAGTAGAGGCTGCAAACTACAAAAATGTTTTCCTTAGCGAAGATCTCCAGAATCCATACATTTCTTGAAAAATACCTATCTTCTCCCCACATGAACCCCACTTCCCCAAAAATCCAATCAGTGCAGCAACCCTGAGAATGTCTACTTCAGAGAATCCATGCCTGTCTTGGATTTTACTCCCTGAAAAGCATCAGGCCATTTTAATATGTCGAAGTAATTTGGTAGGTAATAAATACAGCATTATGCAGAATAATTTTAATGTCATTGTGCTGAGAAGATTTTTTCTATCTTCACTGTTGGTTGAGATCAAATATTGACTTGTATGGAATATATAGCTCTAGAAACAATAGTTTTAGAGATATATGTTCCATATTCAGTTCTATAAACAACAAAAGCTGAAAGCTTCAATTATGAAATACTGTCTTCAAAACTTTAGGAATAAATTTGCTAATGATTTTACTGATCTCTCAAGCACCTATTTCTTAGGTCTAATGACTTTAAAGGTAACTTACAGCTTTGTTACAGCTTTTGGTTTCCTGCCTTTGAAAGAAACATTTTTTAATCTATTTTTTACTATATTTTTGATTCTTTTCCAATGTGCGTATGTGTATTATAAGTGTTCATAACACATATGGATATAACAAATCAAGACTAATCACAGACAGAGCTACACATCTCATTACTTTTTTCTCTGATAATGAGACCATTTTGATTTCAGTTACTAACATGCAGACTGGTACTCAACATTGTCACATAAGTCACACATCATTTGTACTTTCCAAATATTATGGATAATGAAACAATAATTCTTCACGGATGGATGAAACTATTGTTCTACCACTGTATGAGGCAAGCCATGTGAACACACAGGAGCCAAAGCTTATGCTAAACATCACCCTATTACGTTGAAAGTACCATAAATTAGAAACTAAAGGCAGGAAAAATAGTATCATTGCAAATATGAGTATCAGTGCCTAACTGGAGACAGCAAAGTGGGATCACTTAAGGTTACTGAAACTAGCATTGCCCACTGATCCCAATGAAAGGAAGACATGGGGTGGACAGTTGTGGCACTGTCTTTAAAGGACCATAGGTAAGGAGCTTGAAGTCAGAGTTGGTTTCACTGCGCCTTGGTCAGACTCACTAGAGACCAGTGATGTAGCTCAGCTATGAGATATTGTTCTGGAATGTGGGGAATTCAGTTTGCTTGGACCATGACCAGCAAAGTTATTTGGTACCTCTGAGGTGTGACTGTGCAGGTGCTTTTGCTGTTTGGTGTTTAAACCACATTTTACAAACCAGAAGGTGCTCTGAGTATGCTTTCCTGACAGATATGGGTTGCTCCTAAACTAATTTTAAATAATATTATATTATAAATATATATAAATTTATAAATTAGATACTTGTGTTTGATCTGTTTGAAAGGAACAGAAAAGGTCAGAAGTCTAGGAAGAGGAAGAACAATGAAACAAAGAAGATAGGGAAGCATTGCTATTGACAGTAATATTACAGGGAAGTTATCAAAACCAGAGATCACAGGAAAAGTAATACCTTAAATCAACAAGGGTGTGAACAGGTTAAATGGGTACCACAGGTAGAACACAGAAGGAAACAAAACCTATCTGAAAATCATAGGTACTAGCTAAGAGTATTTAAGGTTTAAAAACACTAATTAACAAATTTACTAAGTCTACCAACATATTTGAAAGACTAATGGGTAGCTGGACACTGCAGGTAGGAATATGAGGAGAGGGAAGCAACAACTTGGAGTTGATATATTGCAATCTAAAAAATTTGGCTTTCTTTTTAGTCTTTTTAAAAAACACAGCCAGCACTGTGAGTAAAAAATAGGCAGACATCTGGAGAACAACAACATCCTAAAATTTACTCATGTAAAGCTTTAAAAACGAATAATAGTGACAGAGAAATAAAACTATTTTTTGCTGTTAGAAGCAGAAGTGGAGTAGATGAGGGCAAACAGTAGCCAAACTACGTCAAGATCTTAAGTAGGCTTAACAAAAAGGTCTCTGAGCAAGATCTTACATTAGCTCAGTAAGCACTGCCATGCGAAGTAAGATTCCAAGTGGAATGCAAACAAAAGATAAACAGCAGTGTGTATAAATTCAGGGATAAGTAAGCAAGATGTCCCTGAGGAAGTGTCAAGGTATTATCTTTTTCCACAACATAAAACTATGAAGAGCATTAGGAGCACTTTGATTACATGACCACAATGCTGACTGCTTTGGAAACACACAAACGTTTATGCCCTAAGGAATAATCATTGCAAGCAAAGTGAATATTTTCTTGTTCCAGTGAAAGTGAACCAGAGTGTGGTGCAAAAGAGGGACAGAGCCAGGACCAGAGGATGTTACAGTCATGCTTCCACCTAGACACAAGAAAGGAACCCCTGTAACTCTGAGTCAAGCTCTTCATGCAGTGCAAAAAACACTGTTAGGTATGGAACATAAAACCTATGTTCATTTAAGCTAGTCTGTGAAGCCTCAACCCTAACCCAAAGCACAGCCCTAACCCTAAGTGGAGCTGTAAAAGACTCTTTTGCTGAGGCTGAGGTGTCCAGCACAGGGCTGATGCCAGGCAGAAAGGTGTGGAGGGAGCACTGCTGGGGCAGTGCTGTGCTCTCCTTGGCATGCCTTTTGTAGTTGCAGTGTCCCTGGAGTTCTGGGCTTTGTGGTTTTTTAAGCCTAACTCCAAAAGGCATGCTAGACTACACCTGATAATTTTGTTCACAGTCACTGAGCCATACTGACAGGCATGAGGGAGAGCAGACTGCACTAAGTCCTTTGGGAGATGGTGACTGCTCTCACAGATCTCTGTGGCTTTTCAACTCCCTCTCATGACTTATAGCCCATAGAACTTCAAAATGCCTGTCTTCAAAGGGGAACCAAATACTGTCTTATGAGAGCTTATTCAGCACAAGTAGAATGGTTAACAAAGGAATAGGAAGGAATGAAAAAACAGGATAAGCAGAAGTTTATTTCAAAAGGAAGATGAAGCAGATTTAGGTTCTCCATTCTACAGTGTCAGTGGACATGTATAATTTCAAATGCAAGTTTAAAGTTTAACATGGTTGATCATGGTATTTAAAACAGTCGTATACATGTTCATTGGATTGTGTCCATCCATGTCTCCAGGAGAAAAATACAATATACCATTCAAGGAAAGGTACTAATATAGAGATTTTAATGAGTAAATAGAGACGTATAAAAGTAACAAGTTACAACCTATCCACAGCTTACCTATAATAATAAAAGACTCTCTCTCCCAGCTTTGCTTTTCTAATTAACTGAATACTTGTCAAGAATGATTAATGAGCAATTGATTATAGTTTGCTGTTAACCTGGGATTAAAGATTAGGAAGCAAATCCTGAGTTAAATCTTTGTGCCTGAGAGGCACGAAGATTCTGCAACAGTGACAGTGCACAAGGGCATCCAGGATACAAAAGGAAATGTAATGAGGAGGTGACAACAACACCATTCGGGGTGCGGCACCATGTTGTGTATGCAGTCGTTTTAGGCTTAAGACAGGTAACCTTTGCTTCACAAAAGGCTGAAAACTTCTGGAAAGTTGGCAACTTTTCTTTTACTGTTCTGCTCAAATACCCCATTGCTCAAAACACCTACAACTGCCTTTGCCTTAATGAGAAGAAAAGTACTTGTCAGTATTTCAGGAAACACAGAAAGACAGAGAAAAAATGCTAAGGGATGTACATGGTTCTCTCTTCATATGTGCTTTGTACTGGGAAGGAATCATACTGGCAATAATCCATAAATTCTTGTCTGGCATAATTTTTGAGACTCAGAAGCCACTGATGTGAAATAAAGTTCGGTGTCCAGTACAGCTGGACAAAGATTTAGAAACTATACCATGATGACAGTATCTATATTGGAGTAGATAAAATAGAATATGCAAAGTTTTTCTTTTTTGCTAATTTCAGTGTTTTTGATAGAGATACTTGGAGATTTCCTAGGCAATTGTTCTATATGGTGCCAGGAAATTAAGCAACAATCTCCACTCAAGAGCACGTTCCACTGCTGAAGTAATCAGACAAACCTTATCCAAATCAGTGAAATAATTTTATTTCCATCATCAAGGGATCCAGCTCTATTTCTTGACTCTTCCTCCTCCTCCGCAGTTTTTTGTTCTCTTTACACTGTGTGCTTTCAATATTGGTAAAGAAATTATTTTCTTTTCTTTCACCTGCCATGTATAATTTTGAATTGGCTCATTTTGCCAAAATCACAATTTTCAGGTGATATGGTAATGCATCTTGAAATTAAATATGTCTTGCAGAAGCAAAATGTTTCTCTGCCAAATTATATATACAGCACAAATTTTAGAGATCACGATCTCCTCTCCAACTGGGCTGTCAAGGTTAAGATTTTGACCTTATTAAAACAGGAATTTGGTACTTTTAATTGTATTTTCTTCTACTACAAAATACCAAGGCTTTCACAAAGATGTTTTTCTGCACCAGACAGAAGCTGTACAGAGTCAGACACTGACAACTGAGAGAATGTGATCTGATGACATTATTCAGTGAGTGAGTCAGTGCATCTACTCAGGCATGAAAAAGAAAGGAACTGTGTTTTAATGTGGTATGTACTGTCACAGGATTATCAAAGGAAATACAAGTGGAAGACAATGTGCAGCTACATTAAATCCCTTAGCATTTGAGTTCCTCAGTGCTGTGCCTTGTAAGCAGAACATAGGAAACCTTTGGAGCACCAGCAGCGTGTGGCACAGCCTGCATAAACTAAAGCAAAAGCCTCTGTGAATGCAAATCTCCTGTGGCAAAAGTACAACTGTTCTGGCCCGTGAAATTAGAGCCTAACTGCAAAGCTGAAAGTCCACTTCATTGTAGGATTCAAACCTTTCTGCTGAATGGTTTGTGATGTTGGGGTTTTTGCTCAAGGATCCTCTTAATGAGTAGGATTTTTTATGGCAGTAAGAAATATCAGCCTTTTGTCCCCATGTATTGTAGTATATAATTAATCTAATGCCATAAAAATTTATAGTACATTAAAGGTTATATTTTTCCAAATGTACTGAAAGGAACACACTGAGAAATGAATTTTATGCCATATAGCAGATTTTCAAGCAGCCAGCAAAATAAGTTGCTATGTTTTAGAAGTGGGATGTGTGCTCAGGCACGCATCCTTTACTTTAAAGAAAGGAAATCTCTCGAAAATCCACAATAATAAACAAAAAGATGGTTCTAGAGACTATCAGAGAACATTCTATAAAAAACTACTACTCTTCTTGCCCACTATGAGCTCCTTCTGTCATTAAAATTATTTAAGTAGACTGAAGTATATAACTCTTGTAAATGTCTGCTGCATCCTCTGTTAATTTTTAAAAAATAATTAAAAAAAAAAGAAAAATATATTGACTTAGTAAAAAGCAAACAGGAGAGGAGAAGAGAGAAGGAAGAGAGTGGAGGAGGGAGTGGCCTGAATGCCACTATTCCTCTGCCTTGTGTTTCTCTTTTCCCTGCATTTAAAAGGTCATTCTATAAAATCAAGTTTTATCAGGCACAATTAAATAGCATTTCCCTGTATAATTTTACCTGACCTGGTTTGGCTTTTTAGGTAAATCAAATAGAGCAAAACAACTAAAAAAGTGTTCAGACATATCATTCTGGTAAATGCAAATTGCAAGTTCAAGTATCACTTTCTACTTGTGGTTTTAACCTGATTCTCACCACAGACATTTGCTATACACCCATTATGGAGACACCCTGAATGACACAGTGAAAGGATTATGTAACAGTTGGTTTTCAGCCCAGGTTTCCAACTTTCATTGTTGAGATACACTTGAAAATGTGGCTGAAGATCCCAGAAAGGGTAAGGTAGGAAAATAATAACTGCAAAAGAAGCCATGGAAATTTAGAATCCTTTAATCTGAAACAGAGATTGACTCATTAACTGAGATTAGAAATTCTGGAGGATAGGCTCTACATTTAAGAACTGCATAATTCCCATACGATTTAAGGCACTGAAAACACATGGTGATGTCTTCCAGGCCACGGTTTTACCCTAATGGCAGATAGCACAAAGAAAGGAAATTGCAGTTTCCAAGCTTGAGCTCACTAAAAGGAGGTAGGCTCTGAGGATCTCACAGGGGCACTGAAGGAAGCAGACCTCAAAATGAAGCACTTTGCAGCTGCTAAAGACCAGCCACCATGTCTGCCAGCATGAAAGACTCAAGATACTATGCCTTGGATGTTTTTGGATAGCCAAACAGACTAACATAGTTGGGATTCTTTTTCTGATGCCTTTAAACTCAAGACCTAAAAGAAGTTACACATTTATAGTGACACTGAAGTACAAGGAAACCTTAAAGTGCAGAAAAGAAAAAGTAAAAATTTAGTCTCCTGAAGTGTTTCAGACTCCACATTCATGTGCTGACAAAGAGTTAGCTATTTATAATTTAAAAATAATACTGTATCATTGTGTATTATTTAACTGCAACAAAGGGAAATTATAAAGATATTTCTTTTCTTCCTGGAAAATTCTGAAGGAGGAGGGCAAAGTTGCTATGTACTCAAATTGTGAAGTATTTACTGAATTTAAATTACACTTTGCACACACTTTAAAGATTTTTATATGCAAACAGTACGGTTACCAACCAATAACTGCAAAAGACATAATAATTTAATGGCATTAGCATATTTTGTGTATTTGTCAGCAAGTGAATTAATTGTAAGTGGTGTACTTTTTACTAATCATTGAATGCTTAGTCTGTAAGTGTTTAATTTGAAACATTACTATTTGCAATATGTTTCCATTTTAGTGTTTGACTACATTCACTTTCCCATCTGTCATTATCTGCTGATTAGTTTACCTATAATTGAAGTCAATAAAGTCTCCTTAATGTACTGTACTGCTGTGTATCATTAAATATTGGTTGTAATCATGGAACTACTTCAGTGCTTTGGAATTGCAAGAACATGTAAAGGATGCTCTGATATTCTCTTTCTTACTGCATAAACACTTAAACATCCAAAACATGAATTAGTAGCAATTTCACTTTAAATTGTAATCACTAGTTGTAATGGCACCCCATTACCTTAAATTCTGGTTTAGTTGCAAAATTAGTATGTAGTCAGCAACTGGAATGAACAAGCCACCTTTAAGCAACAACAACACATACGATAAGGAGATTCCTATTAAAATAAAATAGAGCAAAGTGCCATGTGGCAAAGCTTCACCTTCCAGAGAATCTGACTCACACATTTCTTTCTGTCCTAGAAGTTTGTCAGCATAATGACATAGACATCTCCAAAACACCAAGCATCTCAAAAATTGTTCAGTAAAGCAAAAAGTAAACAATGTACTAAAGTGTTTTGCTCAATTAAGGTCTTAATTCATCCACATCATTTCAGCACAGTCCTAGAAATATTGTGAGTGAAAGTGTCCATATCAGATACCTAAGCTTACTTTAGCAGGCCTTGGAAGGGTAGGGTACCAGGAAAATGATTTAAAATGGCAGGCTGATCAGAGGGACTGTGCCAACTACAAGAAATGGAGCAGGGAAGGAATAGTCACATTCTGCTTTGCACTCACCAGACCACATCTAGAATAACTGCATCCAGTTTTGGACCTCCCCCACTACAATAAAGGCAGGAGTTCAGGGGAAGGCTACCAGAATAATCAAGATTGTTGTTCACCCTGAAAGGAGAGGCTGAGAGACCAGGTCTTGTTGAGTCTGGAGGAAAGACGGCTTCAGGGAAACCTAAAAACCACACCAAGAAGATGAAGCCATACCCTTGAAAGAACTGATTGGGAAGAAGACAAGACAAGAGTGATAAGATGGAAAAGCATCAGTCTGAACATAGGGGAAACTTTTTTCGTACAAGTACAGTGAAGTAGTTTGTCCTGGGAGACTGTGCACTCCATCCTTGAATGTTTTTAAATATCCACGTTTCCAGTGGGAAACGTGGCTTGATTCTGCATCTGACCCTGCCTGAATGGAAACCTCCTTGATCCTCACAACACGAATTATTGTCTGATTCAGAGACGTGTTTTAATACTGTGACCTTTTAAAAAGAGACAGTACCAACTACAAACAATCAGTTCAAATTTGAGAATGCCCACAGAGACAGGTAGAAAAAAATACGTGCTTACTTTTCCATTGCTGTGAGCTGTCCTACCAGCAGACAAGACTAGGACAAACACTATTGCCACTACTGGACTAAAGCAGGTTTATGTTTGGCTAGCAGGGATTGCTGACAAGGGATCTTTCATTCTTCTACCCTCTTCCATGTCATAGGATGGTTTGGGTAGGAGACCCACACATATTTAGTCACATTTCCTTTAAAACTGCTATAGTACTGAAAATGAACAGTACAAAAAATTGCATTTAAGCACTCTTTAAGTTATGAGACTAGCTAATGCATTTTAAATCTTTAACTATGAAATTGTTCAATTGATGCACCTGTATAAATATATTGCCACAGGCTATACATTAAATATAAGATCAATGAAGTGGAAAACCAATTTGTCAGTATGATGGGATTTACTGACAAGGTATTTTTCTTCCTCAGTGGAAAATAAAAATGGAGGATATATTCCACATTAGAGTCTGGTTTTGGTATCTGAGCAATTACTGATCACCTTAATCCTTCCTGAGAGCTGTTGACATGTAAACTCTGAAAAAAAATATTTTATTATCTACAAAAATGCTATATTGGTAGATGTGAAAAGAATCACTCATGTCTCTTAAATGTTTATAATTGCTCAGATGAATTCGCCTAGAAAATTTCTTCTTTGTTGCAGCCTTTTATTGGTTTCAGTAGGTCTTCAGCTAGCAGAGTAAACATTTTGGTCTGGCTTCAGTACAGCTATTTTTGCACAAAAATATTGCTCATAAATATGCTATACTATCCAATAAACGAGAACTTCTGTTCTGCTTCCATTCATCAGATAGAAAGCAAGAAAACTGGAAAAGAAATCAGATTCTCAGTTATTAGCCAGTTACCTTGTCAGCTAGTCTGTAGTTTCCTGAATCTTCTTTTTGTGCCTGTCATGTAGAAGGTTATGATACATTCTAGTCATTCTTCCTCTCATCTGGAATTTTTCTTGACCTCCATAACCTTCCAAAAATGATGGAGTGGCTTTGCAAAGACAATATTCAACCCCACTATCAGCCTTGGATGCATCCTATAAATTGCCAACCACATATGTCTATAGACATCATTGTAACCATTCCATTAGTGGTATGCTTCATCTTTTCTTCTTGGCATAGATCTAGGCTGATCTTACCTGTGAAGACTGTAACAAGAGAGGTGTTCTGTCCTTTTCTCTGTCATTTTCAACTAATTTGCTAACCTCATTCTGCAGCAGTTGCTCAAAAGCTCAAAGCTTCTTCCTTATTTGCAAACAATCGGCTGTACTATCACAGTAGTTGCATTAGGACTCACAACACACTACAGAAACCTCTCAAACTGCTTGTGCACCACTGTGTTGCTTTCTGAAGTCCCCCACAAGAATTAGGGCATGCAGAGCTAAGGATTTTCCAAATTGTTACTCTGAAGGGTTAGTTAGAACGCTCATCCTGACCAAAATAAACACTATAAAGTAGGAAGGTCTGTGAATGTCTACAAGTTCTGAGCTGTGCACAATATAAATTCCGTAAAATGTAAAGTCAGTTTCAAAAGTGGAGGAAGATAAACAAGGCCAGCCCTCTCTTCCTTTCTCCCTACCTCTGAAATGGGACAGATACACAGAGGAGTTACCTGCACCATCTTGAATGCTTTCACTGTACAAGTACTGAGACTATTTAAAGACTGCACCTCCTTGAGCACTAATCTTTTTAAATCACTCTCCTGTATTTTCAAAACCTAATACTTGGTAAATATTCTGAAGTTTGTGTTTAATGAAGAAAGAAACACATGAGAGCAACAATTCATTTGATCTGTCCTTCTTTAAGCAATACGCCAGTATCACCTGATGCCATAGGACTGAAAGGGTAAGCAAATTTGGAACAGGTTTCCAGGGAGACTTATATTTGGATTTTTAAGTGATGATTCTCACTTTAATTGAAGTTATAGAAACACACCCACTGTAAATATTTATGCTACCAACAATGACATTTAAAATTTCACATTATTTAGAGTAAGAATACCAGTTTTAACTTCCAATGGCTGGAATCACTTCTACTTTGGAAAAGTCAGAGATTATTCTTGGAAAAAAACATAATAAATCTGGGTATTGTCCTAGAAAGTTTAAATTAGATTTAATGATTTGAGCCTTTTGTTCCATATTTCTCAAACAGATTACACTCCAGTTGCATTTTATCTTCTTTTTTTAATTTCACCCCTTCTTTGTATAATTGCATTTCTATTTGGCAATACTCCTTTATAATTTTCTCCAGTTAAATAATATCCCTTTCTAAGTCATCTAGTTTCTGCTTCCAAACCTCCTGACTAATGCATAATAGGAGATTACACCACCTCTTGAAGCCAACTTACAGGCTTACCAAAACATTGCTGGAAAAACTTAGCATTCTTATTTTTATATGTTTCCCAACAGAAGGTCAATTAGTTTTGGAAGCCTTCAGGATCTCATAATATGGATAGGAGATCTTTATGGTTTATTTTTAGATGCAGAAGGTTTCAATTAGATGGTAAGGGTGAAAGAGTCACAGTTGAGGATGTGGGGGTTTCTGTTCTAGCTGCAAGCCTAAAATTATATGATGAATCACCAAAGCAGAGAACTCACTATTTTACTTTCTTATCAGACCTGTATTCTTCTAAGATGGAAAACGTTACTATAAAAGATGCCAATGTCCCTGCTTATTTTCCATGTACAAAACAAGAAATGTCAGTCCTATTCATTTGACTGACACAGAAAGTTCTAGAAAATATTTCTATTCTATAAAGAATTATGGTTCCTCCTTTTTTTTCTGCTATTTTTTATACCTCTAGCCACTTCAAGACAGCATTCTAAGTGGCTCTTGCTCCATCTCTAGGGTGTAAACATTTGTTTACATTTGTAAACATTTGCAGCCCTCCATGAAGTAATTGGCAGGGGTGGGGAAGTTGTCACAGGAGCCCTG
>WAAE01026298.1:0-13002 GCA_013400495.1 Nicator chloris
TTAATTAATTAATCAAAAGCTTTAGACCTGGATTAAACGAGGGGGATCATTCCCAGCTGGGATACGGACAACCCCGAAGTCAGCATGAAGAGAAATTCCAGTCGAAGCCACCAGCTCGGGGAATTCTGTGCTGCTTCTTGAGGAAAACTCTGCCTTTCCCCCTTCTCTTGTTTTTCCCTTTCATCTCCCACTCCTTCCCAAGTGTCTCCCAGTGCTCAGAACTCCAGGAATTGTTCTGATGACCTCGGTGTCTTCCCTGCATTTCTCTGCTCCAGCCCAAGTGAGGGGCTGGATTTTGGAAGAGTCTCCTCTGCTGTTTTCCTGCCAGGTGCCAAATTCCTTTCTGGAGCCACTCTTTAGGGAGAAGTGAATACTTTTCAAAAGCAGCTTATGGAAACCCTGGATTAATTGTATTTACTCCTGTAATTAATGGACTCCTTCCATTTTTGGGTGATTCCTGCCCTGGCAGTAAATATTCCACATTCCTTAAACCCTGAACAAGGAGCTTCAATGACTTCATGGTTGGGAAAATTCTTCTTTCCGTACTTTTTTTCTCCCCCCTTTTCTTAATGGAGGATGAGGAGGAAGCTGGAGATGCTCGAGAGGTTTCTGTGAAACCACCCAACCCCCTTCACATTCCTGGCATTTTTCCTTGTGGAGAGGAGGGAATTGTGTCCAGGTAAATCACCTCCCTCAGAGATGGATTTGAAGTGCCCTGGAAGGGATCAGTTTTCCCCCTGAAAATACCTCTGGGATAACCTCACCTACGATCCTGTGGGAATATGGAGTTGTGCTCCTGGGATGCTGCATAGCAACAATTCCCAATCCTTCCCTGGGCTGCCCTTCATTCCAAGAGTTTAATCCATTTCCTCTCTTTTCCCTTTGCCTCCTGACAGTTCAGACCCCAAGTCTGCTGATGCTCCTGGGATATTCTTTTCCCGAGCCATGGGTTATTCTTTTCCTGAGCAATAATGGCATTGACAACACCCAAGGATTTTATCAGTATCCAGAATCTGGATACTTTGGAAATGGATCTGAAACCTTCCCTGACTTCCACACCCGGAATCTGCTCTTTTTCCCATTACTTAGAGCTTTCTGCTTGGAATTCATGGATCTCAACCTTGTATCCCCCAAATCCTCGAAATAAATTATGTGACCCAAAATGTGGGAGATGTCCAAAACGTGGGTGTGACCCTGGAATTCTTCCGGTTGAGTAGGCTGGAAATGAGGAGGGAAAAACCAACCCAAAGTGTGATCGAGGTTCCCAATATTTTGATTCCATCTAGAACAAAATTTGTGGGATTTTGTCGGATTCCTGGAGTGGAGGAAATGCGGACTCGGGATCAGGTAACCGGGAAAAGGTGGATGCTTCCACTTCCATGCCATGGCTGGATAACCAAGGAACCCTTTGATGGTTGTGGGGGAAAAAATGGAATTTTTTCCCTCCATCCAAAAGAAATGAGGTGATCCCAGAAAATGCAGCCAGCCCAGTTTTGAATGGACTTCCCAATTAATGGCTTCTGGAAAAAACTGAGAAGCAGATCCCACTTTTCCATCAGTAAGAGAAGGAGGAGTCAGTGTAGTAATGGTCATCTCGCATCCATCCGTTTTTAGGGATGTGGGAAACTGGACGGGGAGCACCTATCCCAGTATTCCAGCACTTTAGGGAGCTTAGAAAAAGGAGGGAGAAGGACAGGACACAGGGAATGGCTTCCCACTGGGAAAGGGCAGATTGGGCTGGGATGTTGGGCAGGAATTGCTGTGTGGGAGGGTGGGCAGGGGCTGGGCTGGAATTCCCAGATTTGCTGTGGCTGCCCCTGGATCCCTGGCAGTGCCCAAGGCCAGGCTGGACATTGGGGCTTGGAGCACCCTGGAATAGTGGAAGGGAAAGTCCATTGGAATTCCAGATTCCCGAGTCTGCCAGAGGTCAGGAAGTGTTTGGACACTCCCAAGCACTGGGGGGGATTCTTGGATCTGTCCTGGTGCAGAACCTGGAGCTGGGCTTGGATCCTTGTGGGTCGCTTCCAGCTCGGGATATCCTACAACTCCATGGATTTTGTGTTTACCACTCCTCCCAAAGGGCAGCTCCCTGGTTCCCATGGAATTTTTCCCGTGGGGTCTGCTGGGAGGGATGTGGGGACACAGGGCACGTCCCCGCTGCACGGAGCCAGCGTGGCAAAATCGGGATGGGGAGGAATTCTGTTGAGACTTGTCAGGGCAGAACTGGGATCTCATCCCAAGCTCCTCGTGCCAGAATCCACCCTAAACAACCTGGGGAGAAAAAGTGGGATCCTGCCTGCTTTGTGTCCCCATTCCCTGCGGACGAGAGAAGAGCTGGATCACACACTTGGGAGGTTTCCTGGCTTCATCTGAAATATTCCGGGAGAAAAGTTCAGGAAAGGCTTAAAAAGGTCAAAGTTCACACACTGCCTCACCTGAGCAGCTTCCTGCCAAATCCAGGGCTGTGCCAGAGTCACGGATTGAAGGATTTGGTTACTCACCGAAGGCAGGGAAAGGGGAGGAGATGAGGAAGGAAAGGAGGTTGGCAAATATCCCTGGAATGCGCTGCCAGGTGCCTGACTCGTTCTCCCGGTTGGATTTGGGCTCCAGAGGCCTCTGCTCCTGGGAGTCGAGTGGGAATTGGTGCCACGGGGCCTTTTTGTGGCACTGGGACAAACTGTCCCTTTGTCACCAACCCAAATCCTCCCCCCCCTCCAAAAAACTTCACCTGTCGCTCCAGGATTTTCTTTTCCCTGCCCCAGGAGCCCCTCGGGAGTGGCTCCAGCAGTGATGGGGACCCAGGGAAGGGCTCGAGGCTGATTTTCCCAGCCAGGGGTGTTGGAGGTGAGCACCAAATTTGGGATGAATTAAGTTCCTGTCCCAGATTTTGGGTTGGGGTCACCTCTGGTGGCTTCGAGATGGGGAAGGTGACACCTGGCGCAGGTGTTGGCTCCAGCAGGTGCCAGCAGAACCTGGGAATGGGCAGCATCTATCATTCCCAAGTGTTTTCCCGTGTGGAATGCGCCTGTGTGGAGAGGTTTTAGCTCTGACCTGGCTGGGTGTGACCAGAGACCCCTCCAGAGCCCTCGGTGACATTCCTGGCCCAGCCGGAGGGCTGAAGCCCCAGGAAAAGCTGGAATCAGGAATGGTGGGCAGGATTTGAGATCAGGAACCGATGGTGCCTCCGGAGGAGATTCCAGAGAGGGAAGGGATTCCGGCAGCTGCTGGAGACAGGCTGGGATGGAGCTGCAGATCCATCCCCTGCTCCCAAATCCTCTGGGAACTCCAGGGCTCTGTCCCAGCTGGGTTTGGGGACAGTACAACCAACCTGAGCCAAATTCCAGCTTTTTGTGGTCCTTTCCTCCCTCCCTGCTGCTTGTTCCACAGGAGAAACCCCAGGAAAAGCTGGAATCAGGAATGGTGGGCAGGATTTGAGATCAGGAACCGATGGTGCCTCCGGAGGAGATTCCAGAGAGGGAAGGGATTCCGGCAGCTGCTGGAGACAGGCTGGGATGGAGCTGCAGATCCATCCCCTGCTCCCAAATCCTCTGGGATCTCCAGTCCTCTCCTCAGGACGCCTCCACAGGCTCTCCCATAAGGAAATCTTTCCCTGTTTCCCACCTCTGGGTGCCAGGGAAATATTTGTGCAGAATTCCATGAGCATCAATCCCACCTCAGGAACTCCAAAATCCCTGGCTGCAGCTCCTTGCCAGTCGCCCCAGCTCCAGGCCTGGAACTCGGCTGGGAATTTCCTGCAGGATTCTCTGAGAATTCTCCATGGAATAAGGACAAACACCCCGGGACCTGATTGATGGGGTTGGGATCTGTCCCTGCCCTCCACAACTGGAAAGGAATCGAGGAATTTTGGGGAATTGGTGGCGTTTGCGCCTAGCCTAAGTGGGCAGAATTCCTGAATATCCAAAATGGAATCTAGTTTCCTTCAGCAAGCTCCCAGCAGGACACAGAGAAGCACTGAGGACACAATTCCTGGTTTATATCCGGGTGGGTTTTATTTCCCTGTCCTCCCAGCATGGAGCCGAGCAGGAAAAAGCCCCAAAACTTCATCAAGGGCTGCTAATTTTAGGGATGACACCTCTGGCTTAGGGAATCCCCGAGTGGGAGATAACTGGGAATGTTTTGGGATGGAATCTCAGTGTGGATCTTGTTCTGCCTGGAGAAGGGAAGGCTCCAGGGAGAGCGGGGAATGTTCCCCTGGAGAAGGGAAGGCTCCGGGGAGAGCTCCGAGCCCCTGGCAGGGCCTGAAGGGGCTCCAGGAGAGCTGCAGAGGGACTGGGGACAAGGCCTGCAGGGCCAGGACACAGGGAATGGCTTCCCACTGGGAAAGGGGAACTCTAAATGGAATATTGGGAATGAATTCTCATGGACTTCAAGGATCCTGGAGAACTCTCCTGATTCCTCCAGGATCAGCTCAGCTGCTCTCTGTCCCCGGTGGAGTTTTTATTTCCAGGGATTTCTTCCCTTGGAGGGCCAAGCCAGGCTCCTTCCCACTCCTTCCTGCCTCTTCCAAGGTTTTTCTTGTTCCCGGGCTCCTGAGTAGCCCAAATCAATGTTTCCATAGCCCAGAAGTTCTTCCTCTTCCTTGCTCCAGGTCACGGAGCCGCTTTTCCTGAACTGGGTCTTCTGGCCCTGGATCCAGCCTTTCCCTGGGAATGTTGAACCAGCAGGGTCGTGACAGCAGTTCCTCCTGGAGCTGTGCAAATCCCTGATTTCTTAGGATTGACCCATGATGTTCACTGGGAAATGGGATCATCCTTAAGCTCAGCCTGCTAAAACCCAATTTTAGCCCCAAAATTCAGTTTCAAGCGGAGGCGTTGGAGCGAAAAAATAGGAAAGATAAATCTAAACAAACCCTGATTCCTTAAAATATTTTCAGGCTTTCGGTGGAAAATATTCCCTGAGTTTGCAAATATTTTTGGTGGGTCCAAAACCCTGGAATTTTTTGAAGATTTTTTTTCCCCCCCCCTCAGTGAATGAATTAGTCATCCCGAATCTCCCATGCCGTGTCCAGATCCAGCTCCTGGCGCTGACCCGAGCCAGGGGTGCCTGAATTTCCCTAAATTCCCTCCTCCTCGTCAGACACCGTTTATCCCAGGAAAGCTGAAAATGCTTGGAATACTCACCCACCTCGGCCACGTTTGAACCCAATCCCTGGATGTTTTGGCTCCCAATATTTGCTCAGGGAATAACGGAAACATCCAGAGCTCCTCTAGCGGTTTTCTCCCGCGGCAGCGCCAATTTCCTCTCCCTTTTCCTGAGCTGCCTCTGGAAACCCCGGGATGATCCTGGATCTCTTCCTAACTGCTCAGGAATGTAGATGTAGGAAAGACCGGAGCTTTTGAGGCAGATCCTAAACCTCGAGCTCCTTTTCCTGATCTTTTTGACTCGGATTAATTCCCCCGTTCGGCCTCGGGATCACTCCCAGGTTTGTGACGTCTGTCTGGGCCACCTTTGGGGTTTTTTTTGGGATGAAGCCACCCACCCATGGAAATTCTGGGAATTTTCTATTTAGGAATTGTTTAAAACTCGGGGCATGATCGTTGCCATGGAGGGTGTTGCGCTGTTAAATCTCCTCTTTTTGGGATTTTGGGGTTTCTTAATCGATGGAATGTCTTTAGTTCTTGGGGAATTTTAATTAATTAATTAAATTAATTAAATTTCAATTAATTAATTAATTAAATTTTAATTAATTAATTAATTAATTTAATTGGACACGTGCATGTTTACCTTGGGAAGCATCTCACGGCTGCTTCGGGAAAAAGGCGGGAGCTTGGAGATTGGAGGAGAAAGTCTTGGGATGGCTCACAGCGCCTCTGTGCTTGGAACTGGAAATTCCTTCGGGAAACCGCTTTTTCCAAACGCGGAATCGCGGAATCATGGAAGCATGGGATGGTTTGCATTGGAAACCCCACCCCGTGTGTGTTTCTTTATCTCATTCCGTCACAGTCTCGGGAAGAATCCCCGACCCCGCCACAGGAATAATCGGATTTGTTTTCTTCGGAAAAACCTGACAAATTGGGAATATTCTGATCTGAAAACCTCTGGCTTGAGATCTATTTTGATTTTTAAATCAGTCACTTTTTTCCCTTCCCTTCATTCCATGTCTAAATATAATCCCTAACCCCTTCAATTCCTTCAGATTATTCCGGAATACGTCAGGAATACCCCGATGAAGAGAAACGTTCCTGAAATTTTAATATTTCCAAGAAAAAACTAAGAAAATTAATCTTAAAATCTCCCAAAATGTAGAGAAAAATAAACCTGTGGCCTTCCCTTGGAAAATCCCATTTGCTGTTCCCTCCAATATTAGGAGCACCCCCAAAAAAATCCCACCGCTCATCCCAATCCATAAATCTGAGGGAGTCAACTCTATTTTGGGTGGGAATTGGATTTTTCTGTGGAAAGCCTTGGATTTAGCAAAAAAAGAAAAAATTCCTCTCCAAAATGTGGCCCTGGTTTTCTCCAGGCTCCTTTTTTTTTTCTTGGAGTGAGGCTTGGAGCCAGGTTATCTTTCCTTAGGAAGGAGGAGAGGGGTTGTAGGAATTCCCGGTTTTTGAGCACTGGCAGATGTAACCTGGGATGAACTTCTCAAATGCTGGATGAGGTAGACAAAAGTCTGGATTCTGGTGTTTAAAATTAAAAAAAAACCCAAAAAACAAAAACAAAAACAAAACAAAACAAAACAAACAAACAAACAAACAAAAAAAAACAAACAAAAAAAAAAACCCAAAAACCCCACCATTTTTTTAAAAAAGCTTTTCCAGTCCTAGGTCCATGATTTCACATATGGGAAGGGAAGGAAAACCTTGAATTCCTACTGGGGGTAAATTGTGAGGAGAAAATTATTTAAAAATGGAAAAATAAAGGTTTTGTTTTTTTTTTTAGTTTTCCCAGTCATAGATCCATGATTTTACAGACTGGAAGGGAAGGAGACCTGGAAATTCCTACCTGGGGTAAATTGTGGGGAGAAAACTAAAAAAAAAGAGGAAAAACCTCCAGCTCTTTGGTCCTGAATCCCAGAAAATTCCATTGTTCTTGGTGCCCAAATCGCCGCTCAAACATCTGCACCTCGCAGATGGGACAGGGGCTGGTTTTCCTGCTTGGAAGTGGAATGAGAATGGAATTGTGTCCCCCCTCAGACCCTTCTGGAACAGCACTCTGGGAATCCCCAGCCCGGAGCCCACGTTTGCTGCTTATCCCTTCCCGAGATATTTCGGGAGCTGACGTTATCAGTGTCGGGATAATTAGAGGCATTCCAGCTCCGGAACGGATTCCGTTCTGGGAGACAGGACTTTGCTTAGCCCTGGGCTTCAGGCAGCTAAAGCTTCCCAAACGAAATGGGAGATGAGGATCCCGAACTTCCTCGGGGTGAGGAATTCCATTTGCATTCCAAAGACTTCTCTATCCCAAATTCCTTTCAGGATTTCCTTCGCTTTGTTGTCCACTGCGGTCTCTCTGGGTGACCAGATTCCCCAAGGATGGTGATCCTGGCTAGGGAGCTTGGAATTCCTCATGGGAATGGGAGGAACAGGGAGATCCTGGAGCCAAAGGGAATTTGGTGTGGGGAAACGGGATCTGCTCTCTCTTGCCTCGGTGGGATCCTCCAAAGTTCATCCCCTGGGAGAGTGAGAAAGTTGGATGGCCTGTTGGGATTATTCAGGATTTGTTTTCCCAGGAAAGGCTTCCCTCGGGTTTGGGATCAGCCCTCTGCGGGTGCTGAGTTCCCCTTTCCTTGTGAGGCCGGAATTGAAGGATTGGGATTGGGGTCGGGGCTCTGGGGGTGTCGTGTTCCCCTCAGCAATGAAGGACTGGGATTGGGATTGGGATCAGCTCTTTGGGAGTGCCAAATTCCCCTCTCCTTGTGAAGCCAGAACTGAAAGAATGGGATTGGGATCAGGACTCTGGGGGTGCTGAATTCCCCTCAGAAGTGAAGAATTGGGATTGGGACTGGGATTGGGATTGGGATCAAGGCTCTGGGATGCTGAGTTCCCCTCTCCTAATGAGGCCAGCGCTGAGGGATTGAGATCAGGATCAGCCTTCTGGGGGTACTGAATTCCCCTCAGAAGTGAAGAATTGGGATTGGGATTGGGATCAGGATCAGCCTTCTGGGGGTACTGAATTCTCCTCAGAAGTGAAGGAGTGGGATTGGGATTGGGATCAGGATCAGCCTTCTGGGGGTGGGTACTGAATTCTCCTCAGAACTGAAGGATTGGGATTGGGATCAGGGCTCTGGNTTCTTCGGAAAAACCTGACAAATTGGGAATATTCTGATCTGAAAACCTCTGGCTTGAGATCTATTTTGATTTTTAAATCAGTCACTTTTTTCCCTTCCCTTCATTCCATGTCTAAATATAATCCCTAACCCCTTCAATTCCTTCAGATTATTCCGGAATACGTCAGGAATACCCCGATGAAGAGAAACGTTCCTGAAATTTTAATATTTCCAAGAAAAAACTAAGAAAATTAATCTTAAAATCTCCCAAAATGTAGAGAAAAATAAACCTGTGGCCTTCCCTTGGAAAATCCCATTTGCTGTTCCCTCCAATATTAGGAGCACCCCCAAAAAAATCCCACCGCTCATCCCAATCCATAAATCTGAGGGAGTCAACTCTATTTTGGGTGGGAATTGGATTTTTCTGTGGAAAGCCTTGGATTTAGCAAAAAAAAAAAAAAATTCCTCTCCAAAATGTGGCCCTGGTTTTCTCCAGGCTCCTTTTTTTTTTCTTGGAGTGAGGCTTGGAGCCAGGTTATCTTTCCTTAGGAAGGAGGAGAGGGGTTGTAGGAATTCCCGGTTTTTGAGCACTGGCAGATGTAACCTGGGATGAACTTCTCAAATGCTGGATGAGGTAGACAAAAGTCTGGATTCTGGTGTTTAAAATTAAAAAAAAAAAAACCAACCAAAAAAAAAAAAAAAAAAAAACACCAAAAAAACACAACAAAAAACCCCCAAAAAACAGTTTTTTAAAAAAGCTTTTCCAGTCCTAGATCCATGATTTCACATATGGGAAGGGAAGGAAAACCTTGAATTCCTACTGGGGGTAAATTGTGAGGAGAAAATTATTTAAAAATGGAAAAATAAAGGTTTTGTTTTTTTTTTTAGTTTTCCCAGTCATAGATCCATGATTTTACATACTGGAAGGGAAGGAGACCTGGAAATTCCTACCTGGGGTAAATTGTGGGGAGAAAACTAAAAAAAAAGAGGAAAAACCTCCAGCTCTTTGGTCCTGAATCCCAGAAAATTCCATTGTTCTTGGTGCCCAAATCGCCGCTCAAACATCTGCACCTCGCAGATGGGACAGGGGCTGGTTTTCCTGCTTGGAAGTGGAATGAGAATGGAATTGTGTCCCCCCTCAGACCCTTCTGGAACAGCACTCTGGGAATCCCCAGCCCGGAGCCCACGTTTGCTGCTTATCCCTTCCCGAGATATTTCGGGAGCTGACGTTATCAGTGTCGGGATAATTAGAGGCATTCCAGCTCCGGAACGGATTCCGTTCTGGGAGACAGGACTTTGCTTAGCCCTGGGCTTCAGGCAGCTAAAGCTTCCCAAACGAAATGGGAGATGAGGATCCCGAACTTCCTCGGGGTGAGGAATTCCATTTGCATTCCAAAGACTTCTCTATCCCAAATTCCTTTCGGGATTTCCATTGGTTTGTTGTCCACGGCGGTCTCTCTGGGTGACCAGATTCCCCAAGGATGCTGATCCCGGCTAGGGAGCTTGGAATTCCTCATGGGAATGGGAGGAACAGGGAGATCCTGGAGCCAAAGGGAATTTGGTGTGGGGAAACGGGATCTGCTCTCTCTTGCCTCGGTGGGATCCTCCAAAGTTCATCCCCTGGGAGAGTGAGAAAGTTGGATGGCCTGTTGGGATTATTCAGGATTTGTTTTCCCAGGAAAGGCTTCCCTCGGGTTTGGGATCAGCCCTCTGCGGGTGCTGAGTTCCCCTTTCCTTGTGAGGCCGGAATTGAAGGATTGGGATTGGGGTCGGGGCTCTGGGGGTGTCGTGTTCCCCTCAGCAATGAAGGACTGGGATTGGGATTGGGATCAGCTCTTTGGGAGTGCCAAATTCCCCTCTCCTTGTGAAGCCAGAACTGAAAGAATGGGATTGGGATCAGGACTCTGGGGGTGCTGAATTCCCCTCAGAAGTGAAGAATTGGGATTGGGACTGGGATTGGGATTGGGATCAAGGCTCTGGGATGCTGAGTTCCCCTCTCCTAATGAGGCCAGCGCTGAGGGATTGAGATCAGGATCAGCCTTCTGGGGGTACTGAATTCCCCTCAGAAGTGAAGAATTGGGATTGGGATTGGGATCAGGATCAGCCTTCTGGGGGTACTGAATTCTCCTCAGAAGTGAAGGAGTGGGATTGGGATTGGGATCAGGATCAGCCTTCTGGGGGTGGGTACTGAATTCTCCTCAGAACTGAAGGATTGGGATTGGGATCAGGGCTCTGGAGAGTTCCCATCCCTTTGTGAGGCCAGCACAGAAGGAGCGGGATTTGGATTGGGATCAGGATCAGCCTTCTGGGGGTGGGTACTGAATTCTCCTCAGAAGTGAAGGATTGGGATTGGGATCAGGGCTCTGGAGAGTTCCCATCCCTTTGTGAGGCCAGCCGGGAAGGAGCGGGATTGGGATCAGGGCTCTGGTGGTGTCGTGTTCCCCTCAGCATTGAAGGATTGGGATCAGGATTGGGATCCGTTGGGAGTGCTGAGTTCCCCTCAGAACTGAAGGATTGGGATTGGGATCAGGATCAGCCTTCTGGGGGTACTGAATTCCCCTCAGAAGTGAAGGATTGGGAGTGGGATCAGGGCTCTGGGGGTGCTCGGCGCCCCCCAGGAGTGAAGGACCTGGCCTGGGATTGGGATCAGGGCTCTGGGGGTGCTCGGCGCCCCCCAGGAGTGAAGGACCTGGCCTGGGATTGGGATCAGGGCTCTGGGGGTGCTCGGCGCCCCCCAGGAGTGAAGGACCTGGCCTGGGATTGGGATCAGGGCTCTGGGGGTGCTGAGATCTCCTCAGAAGTGAAGGATCTGGATTGGGATTGGGATCAGGGCTCTGGGGGTGCTGAGCTCCCCTCTCCTTGTGAGACCAGCCCTGAAGGAGCAGGATTGGGAATGGGATCCTTCTGGAGCTGGGCGCTCCTCGGGGCTGCTCCCTGCACCTCTCCCAGCTGGATCAGCTTCACCAGCTTGGAGGGGGAGACGTTTTTTCCTTCCCAGCTCCCAGAGCTGCCAGCCAGGAGGGAAAATCAGGAGGAGAATGGGAGGGGGGAAAGCCGGCTGGGAGGGAGCTCTTCCCTAACCAATTCCACCTGTTCGTGCTCGCAGACTCGCTCCAATTTCTGCCCAGCTGGATTTTTACTTTCCACTCTGCCTCAGAGGCTCCTCCAAGAATTGAATTCCTTTCCCAGCCTCCTCCTTGCAGCGGGAGCAGCTGATTAGTGGCTGCCCCTATTTAATTTTCCTATCTGGACTAATTATTCCTCTTGATGGTCCATTTATCGGGCTCGTTTCCCTTCGTTTTTTGCCCTGGGATGCTTTTCCAAGGAAGGGAGGACGGGTAAATAAAAAACAGACAACCCAAAGAGATGCAATTCCATCCTTGTTGTTTCTTATTTAAATGAATTCCAAACTCTCAGGCTGCCCCTTTCCAAAAGGAGCAAATTTGCCCTAAGTTTCAGAGGGATTTTATCCCTTTTTTTCGGTCATTCCCTGTGTTTTTTACATAGATGGGACTTGAGCATTACCTGGCCTGAATTCCGGTGTTTTACTGGCTCTGCTGGAATGTCTGATCCCAGGGATTTATCACGGCCCTGCCGTGTTCCCAAAGCCTCAAACTCACCAGATAAGAACTCTGATAACAAAATAAGGTCTGTGTTGGGGAATTCCCACCGGGAGAGCAGGATGTTATCCCGGGATGGACGGGATGCTTTTCCCTCTCCCTTGCCGAGGTGTATCCTGGGATTGAACCACCCAAAAAAGCCTCTTTTTCCCTTAAAAATTTGTAACTTTATGGACAAATGTGTCCAAAGTGGAAGATTTTGCACCCAGGAATTGAGGGCTGGTTCTGGGGTCGAATTTACCGTCACGGTGTCCTGTTCGGGAAAAATCCATGCGAAAATGGATCTGTTCCTTCCCAGGTAGGTCTGGCTCAGCAAAGCTGAGGTTTCCAGGTGTTTTCCTGTCCTGTGAGGAGCCAAACTGATGGAAAAGGGCATGGAATCATAACCCTGCGCTCCCTTGGTTCCTCTGACCTGGAAGAGGGTCCCCAAAATTTCATAAAGCAAAAATGTTTTCCGTTATCCATGACATCTTCCAGTTTCATGGCTCCTTGGAATTCCCTTGCCAAAAGCCAGGAATGTTTCATGGATCATCTGTGCTGTAAACTCTCCATCCCTGGAATTGTCCAGGGCCAAGCTGGATGGGGCTTGGAGCAACCTGGGATCCAGCCTGGGATGCAAATCCTACGGGAACAGCGTTGGAGTTCACACTGGCACGTCCTCTGTCTCCAGGAATTTAAGGAATAATCTGGGTGGACAGTTTGATCGTGGATTTTCCGTGGAACAGGAACACAACCTGAATTTCAGGGAATCTTGGAGGAGCTTCAGCTCTGGTGCGGATCCTCTGGAAAGCAAAAATATTCCTCGTTTCCTTGTGGTGTGAACAACATTCCTCTGGATTTCTTCCTTGGCCTACGGAAGTTTTGGAATCTGTAGAGCAGGAGTGCAAGACCGGGAGTCCTGCTCAGCCTGGAGAACCCAAAATTCCCAAAGGAGCAGGTGGGAATGGTTTCCATCGGGATGTTCCAGGCTGGTGCTCGTAGCTGGAGCTCTTCATCCGTGTGCCACACGAAGCCACAGCTGCTTCCCTGGAAACAGGGGAGAGTCTGGAATCGTGGATCCACATAATGGGACGCAGCTCGAACCTTCCTGGGATAAAGAGACGACTTTTTGTTTAGCCATTAAAAAGGAAAAAAGGAAAAAAAAAAAAAAAT
>WAAE01026298.1:20465-36706 GCA_013400495.1 Nicator chloris
TTATAATTTTATTACATTTTATATTATATAAATAATATAATATTATATATTATTTATATTATAATTTATATAATAATATATAAATATTGTTTTTATAGAGATACTTCATATTTTAGAAAGCTAAAACGTAATATAACAATTTATTATTTATTAAATTAATGTTAAATAGTAAGATAATGTTATATTACTAGTTTAATTATTAAAGTTTTGGGGGAAAAAAGACAGATTGGCTTAACTGGTCTTGGCTTGGCTTCCTTTTGCCTTGGAAAATGTTTATTCCTGGACAAATTCCTGGAATTCTGGAACAAACCTGCAAGTGATGGATGAAGAATTTCCCCCAGGTAATTTTATATTGCAGGGATCGCTGATCGTTCCCAAACCACGGATTCATGGAATCACCAAGGCTGGGAAAGGCCCCGGGATCCGTGGGTCCAACCAGGGCTGTGAGGAGGTGGAAGTGGAGCAGAGATCCCACTTTTCCTCCTGCCAGGACTCCAGCTTCTCCCAAAGGCATTCCTGGGAAACGGGGCCTTGCGGGAATCCGCTTTTCCCGCCAGCCAAAGGATTCTCCTGGATGTTCCCGCAGCGGGATCAGAATGGGAGCCAGATTTGGGGGGATGGAAGGGGATGGGAGAAGCTGGAATTCCTTTTCCCTGGGATTTATCCAAGAGGCTGATGCTCCACATTCCCATTATTCCAGGATCTTCTCCTGTTTTCCCTTGGAAGCAGAACAAAGCTCACGCCTTGGAAACCGCCGCGAATTTTTTCTCTCCAAAAAGAGAGTTCAAGGAATTCCTGCATTATTTTACGGGATTTTAATAATATTTAATTATATTTATGTTGTTTCTCCCTAGGTTATGGAAGGTGCTCCTGGCATCCCTTAACACCCTAAAATCCTTCCAAAATCCCACTTTTATTTCCTTTTCCCCAAATCTTCCAAGCAGCTGCCTCCAAGAATTCCTTCTGTTCCTTCCTGGATCAAGGGAGCTCCTGTTTTTGCTGTAATTAAGGTGCTCCATTAGTGATTAATGACAACACAAACAGGGCAGGCTTGGATCTCCAAAGGGAGATTTGCCTGGAATGACTGGAAAAGGCAAACTGAAGGAAATCAGGGAATACTTCCATGACTCAGTCATGACAGCCTGAGTCACATTGCCTGATGGATCCATGGAAAATGGTCAAAATTATTCCTCCAGAATCACAATAACACAAATAAAACAACGCCCAAGCAATCTAAAATACGATCCCCGCGTTTTTTCCTTATTTTCTGAAATTCACCTACCCTGATTCTTCCCCTGGAATCTCTACGCTTCCATGAGGAAGCCCTGGAATTGTGGTGCATCCCAAAATTCCTGTTCTAAGGTAGGAATTCTTCTGGCAGAGGTTTTCCAAGGATCTTTTTTGGGGCTTCCTGGCCAAAAAACTGAGAGGTGCCCTAAATCAGCTGTTCCCAGGAAAAATTCTGACTGTTTTCATGTTCCCGTTGCCCCTTGAACAGCAAAGCCTGTCCCAAAAATCATAGACCCATCCACTGGACATTTTATGGAAAAAATCAGGGAAAAGGGAAGTGTTAAAGGCTCTTTTTTTTTTGCAATAAAAACAGAGAAAAGGGTTAAATGAGCCCAAGTGTTGAAAATAATTAAAAGAGAAGTTGGAGCTGAGCCCAAAGTCCAGCCTAGGGAAAGAACTGGATGCAGAAAGTTGGGGTAAGTGGGATTCACTGGGGTGGGCAGCTCCTGGAGTATCCAAAGCCAAGCCAGGCCTGTCCCTGGGACAATCTGGGACAAGATTGCTCTAAATACCGAGTCTGAGTGCGGCTCCGTTTGCTGGGCTGGGCTTTTTGGGTCTCTCCTAAATCTTCCAGTGGCAGATTCCCAGTGTTTCCATCCCTCTGGAATACAGGTGTCAATCAATCCAGGGGCATCCTGGAGCTTCCCAGGAGCATCCAAGGTCCTAAGATGCTGCTTCCCTTAAAATCATGGAATGGTTTGGGAGTGGGAAGGGGTCTCCAAGATGATCCAGTTCCACCCCTTGCCATGGCCAGGGAATGTGGAACCCTCTGGAATGTGTGGGATTCCAGAGTCCAGAAAACAGGATGAGGATGAGGATGAGGATGAGGATGAGGATGAGGATGAGGATGAGGATGAGGATGAGGATGAGGATGAGGATGAGGATGAGGCCCTGGCATGGGTATTCCCAGAGCAGCTGTGAGTGGAAGTGTCCAAGGTTGGGCAGGGCTTGGAGGAAACCGGGATGGTGGAAGGTTGGGGTTGGATCCATTTAAGATCCCTCCCAACCCAAACCATTCCATAATTCCGTGATTCTCTGACCATCAATTATCCAAGAAATCTCCAACAGACAAGTGGATAAAACACTTTTTTCCGGATACTGATTTTTCCTGGAGAAGCAGCTGGAGCCAGCATGACCTTCAGTGTCTTCTGCAACCTGGATTCTCCATGAGGAAGTGACTCTGACTGATTTTCTCTGGGAATGTGGGACAACATTCCGGGTGAACCTGAATCCAGGTTTATCAGACACCTTTAGTTCTCCACAGTGGCCTAAAGGCCGGACTGGATTTAACCCTTCCAACATTTCCAGAAGGTTCTGGAGAACCTCAGGAGCCTCATCCACCTCCGAGACTGAAACATCTCATGGATTTAAAAACTTCCCTCCCTCGTGTTCCACTCTGGGTGCAATTCCGGCTCAGTGGAGCAATCAGTTGGCTCCTGGAACTTCCACCTTGCCGGGACCTGTTTCCCAGGTTCTCTTCCAAAAATATCCCGGTGGCTCCTCTTCCTGGTGAACTGTCACCTACTCAGAGTTCATTTTCTGGGAGGGCTCGGAGTCCTTCCGGTCGGGAGCGATTCCCACCCAACGGAGTCGCACTTTTGGCTTCGTTGCCTCAGCGCTGGTTGTGCAACCCCTTGGCAGAATTCCTGATCATTTGTAACATTTTGTCTCCGTGTTTTGATTGGAAAAATAGCTCAAAGGCACTGTTAATAAATCCCTTTGGCATTCCCTGTGTTCCCGTGCTCCATCCATACCGGAAATCGCAGGAGGAATTGCGGCCCTTTGGCCTCGTGGCGATATCCTGGATCCAGAGATGGGGTGAAACCTGGGAGAAGGGGAAAACTGACATTCCCTAGGGATTGAGCAAGGCTCTGCCTCACCTGGACACGGGATCTGTGCTGCATCCAGCTTTTCCATGGAATGTCGCTTTTCATCGCACCTTTCCTGGTCTCCTCTGTGCTCTTCTGGTGACAAACTGGAGAAAAAAAGGAAAAATTTGCATCCCTCTTCTCACCTCTGGAATGAGAACATTTCCCAGTGTTCCCTCTCCTTTTCCAGAAACCTTGGCATGCAGTGAGACTCTGACCTGGGAGGAGCACCACAGAGAGCCCTTCCTTGGAAAGAATTCCTTTGATTTGGCCTTGAAACTCGGCCTCTCCTCGCCTTCTTCTCCCATCTGCTGATGGGGCAAACGGAATCCAATGGAATCATGTCATGAGGCAGGTCCATGAAAAAGCAACATGATAAGCCAAAAACTCAGTATTCCAGCCAGGAATGTTTCCCAGTGCTGTTTTGGGGTGCTCACCCCAGGAATTAGTTGTTCAATGAGCTGGTGTTTGATTTTCCGTGAGAGATTCGGTATTTTCTTGGAGCAAGTCCCAAAAAAACCCCCTGCATGGGTGATGTTCCTCTGATTCCTGACTTGGAGCAGCAAAATGAGATGGAAAACTGAGCGCTGTGACAAAGCTTTCCCTGGATTTTCAACTCCTTAGACGACAGAGCTACAAGTCCTGGATATTTGCCTGCATCTCCCTCTTCCCTCAACCTTTGACTCCCAGAAATTTTAAGCTCAGGCACCGACCTTGCTTTGTAGGCTCATGAACCTGCTGCAAGTGCGGAAGATCAGGTGATGGAATTGTACTCGGGACGCTCAGGGAATTTTTTTGCTTCCCTTTCAAGACGTAATTCCCGGAACTAAATGAATTTTTTTGGGAATATTCCAAATTTCTTTTCTTTTTCAGGTAAGTGGCAAAAGGCCAAAAATGGGGGGGGGAGGGAGGGANTAACACTCATAAAATAAATAAATCCGTCTATCCTTCAGGGGAAGTTCAGGATTTTCCTGCCCGGAACACAGCTCCATCCTCATCCCTTTTCCCTCATTTCTCTGGGATGAGATGAAAGAGAGAATGAGGCCACACAAATGCAAAATCCCAAGCTCTGGAGACACCTGGAAACCTTCCTGGTCTGTGCCATGGAGGATGAACCGTTGCCTCAATCCAGGCTTTTTTTTGGGAAGGAACCAGGCCTTGCACATTCGCCCTTTCCTCCGGATTTCTCCTCTTTTTCCAGGGAACCCCCTGTTGACAGGATTTGACAGCACCCTAACGAGTCTTTTCTGGATTTAATCCATAGAAAATTACCTTTATTTCTCCTGCACTTGCCAGGAAGCAGCAGGAGCAGGGTTAAATCCCAACAGGCCTCCTGCTCCCTGACCTGGCCCCGACTGGAAGGGCCTGGAGGCTGAAACAGAACAACCCCCCAAAAATGGGAAAAACAACTTTTGTTTCCAAATAAACAAATTCCCTCTGCCCTCAGGTGTGGGACTCCATCAAATCTCCCTCCTCTGCCAAGGCCTGGGCTCCATGTGGATTCCCTGGCTCGGGAAGAATTTGAGGGATGCTCCAAGCCCTGAGGAAGGCGGAGAGTGACCCACCCTCCCTTCCATGCCCTTTTCCAGCCCATCTGTGCTTTCTCCCACATTCCCAAGGGATTTTTGGTTGTTCTGTTGTTGTTTTTCCTAAGCCCAGCCCCACTGGAGCTCTGCCTCTGGATCTGGCCGGGGTTTTAATGTATCCCGGGAAGGTGGGACCTGTGGGGTTCACATAAAGGCTCTGCTGGATGGGGAAGAGCTGGGATGGGGCTGCCAAGGCTAACGGGAGCTTTCCTGGACCCACATTCCAACCAGGATACAGCAGGGACTGTGCCTCAATTCCCCCTTCCATGAACAGCCTGGCTGCAGCGATCCTGCTCCATTCCCCATCCCGATCCCAAGGTTCATTTCCTTGGATCCAGGATCACCTCGGGTTTGATCTTGGGGTGATCACCCTGAGTGTCCTTCCCGGAATCCCAGTTTGGTTTGAGTTGGAAAGGACCTTAACTCCCATCCAGTTCCATGGGCAGGGGCCCCTCCCACTAGCCCGGGTGGATCCAAGCCCCAATGTCCAACCTGGCCTTGGATCCTCCCACTATCCCGGGTGGATCCAAGCCCCAGTGTCCAGCCTGGCCTTGGGCACTGCCAGGGATCCAGGGGCAGCCACAGCAAAGCTGGGAATTCCAGCCCAGCCCCTCCCCACCCTCCCAGCCAGGAATTCCTTCCCAATAGCCCATCTATCGCTGCCCTCTGGCAGTTTAAAGTGCCTTTCTTGGGCAGGATAGCAATAAAATGGGGATTTTTAACCCCCAAGATTCCCAGAACACGGAAAATGCGTTTGTATCATCCACTTAAGGGAATAAATGCACTGGATATTTTGGGATATATTTTTTTAACCCAGCACCGTTTCCAGGTGAAGCTCAGATGTCACTTCCTGCAAAGACATCAATCTTCCCAGGATCCTGGGAGTTCCACTGAGGCAGGAAAAGCCCTCCAGGATCATCCATTCCAAGCTGTGCCTGATCCCCGCCTTGCCACTGAGTGCCACATCCAGGAATTCCTTGGACACCTCCAGGGACGGGGACTCCAAACCTCCCTGGACACCTCTAATGCCTGACCATCCTTTCCGTGGAGAAATTCCTTGAATTTACCTTGTTTTCCAGCCTTTTTTCCATGTTTTTTTGCTCTCTCCATGTCCCATCACCACTTTGGGACAACTCTCATTTCACCTGCCCTTCCTTGACGTGTGTCTGGATTCCTGCTGGACCTGAAATCCCTTCCAACAACACCCAGTAACTTCCTCCGGATCCATACGTTTCCCTTTTGGTGGGAAAAGGGAATCCCGAGGATATCAGCTGTCCACAAATTCTGTAAAAAGCAATGGATGGGTGGAAAAAAACCCAGACATAAATCAGTGCGTCCTCCAAGGGAAAGCTCAGGACTTTTCCAGCCTCGTCCGTCCGCTGTGAACACAGCTCCATCCTCATCCCTTTTCCCTCATTTCTCTGGGATGAGATGAAAGAGAGAATGAGGCCACACAAATGCAAAATCCCAAGCTTTGGAGACACCTGGAAACCTTCCTGGTCTGTGCCATGGAGGATGAACCGTTGCCTCAATCCAGGCTTTTTTTTGGGAAGGAACCAGGCCTTGCACATTCGCCCTTTCCTCCCGATTTCTCCTCTTTTTTTCCCAGGGAATCCCCTGGTTGACATTAAAAATATTTATTTGCAGGTGGTAAAAGCTGAGTAAGGACCTTTAGGCTGGATTCGGGATGAGTAAGTGGAAAATCCCTGAATTCCAGCCTGGGATTTGCTCACCTTTCGGGAGAGAAACTCCTGCCAGCTCAATTTTCCTGTTTAATGGAGCAGCTGGACAATCCCAGCTCCCTGCAGCCAGGGAATTCACAACAGAAAGGTGCTCTGGGGCTGGGATCGCCGCAGGTGACTCAAAACACTTTGTAGGAATTAATTAGTTAATTAATTAACACGCGTCGGCCGCCTAATTGGTCAGTTTGGAGCGTCCGTGTGGAAGCTGAGGAATGAAATGAGATTTCCAAACTGCTCCAGGAGGGGAGCTGAGATGCCACCACTGCGTTGAAATCCTCTCCTGTGGTGCCGTGGAAGGTTTTGGGATAATGAACTTCCCGGAGAAGGCTGGGATCTGGGATATTTCGATTGGCTGTGTGATCCGAGAAAAAGGATTTTGGCTTCGACAGGAAAATCTTTGGAACAGGAATGGTGTCCCTGTGTCTCCTTCTCGGATGCCAGTGCCTGAGTGCCCAGTGGGCTTTGTGCTCCTAAACCAAAAAATGGGGAAGATTAGGGAGATTTTACGTTCCTCATCGACAAATGCAGAATATTAAGGAGATTTAGTTGGGATATAGGGAAGGAATTGCTGTGTGGGAGGGTGGGCAGGGGCTGGGCTGGAATTCCCAGCTTTGCTGTGGCTGCCCCTGGATCCCTGGGAATGCCCAAGGCCAGGTTGGGCATTGGGGCTTGGATCCATCTGGGATAGAGGGAGGTGTCCATGGATGGAGCTGGGTGGGATTGGATGCGATTTAAGGTCCCTTCCCACCCCAACATTCCAGGATTCTGGAACCTCTCTGCTTTTGATCCCAGCAGGGAGAGCTGGGAATGTTCCCCTGGAGAAGGGAAGGCTCCAGGGAGAGCTGGGAATGCTCCCCTGGAGAAGGGAAGGCTCCAGGGAGAGCTCCGAGCCCCTGGCAGGGCCTGAAGGGGCTCCAGGAGAGCTGCAGAGGGACTGGGGACAAGGCCTGCAGGGACAGGACACAGGGAATGGCTTCCCAGTGGGAAAGGGCAGATTGGGCTGGGATGTTGGGCAGGAATTGCTGTGTGGGAGGGTGGGCAGGGGCTGGGCTGGAATTCCCAGCTTTGCTGTGGCTGCCCCTGGATCCCTGGCAGTGTCCAAGGCCAGGTTGGACATTGGGGCTTGGATCCCCCTGGGACAGTGGGAGCTGTCCCTGCCCATGGAACTGGGATGTTGGACTGGATGATCTTTAAGGCCATTCCAACTCAAACCGTTCCACAATTCCATGACAAATGGCTTTTCCAGAGGTGTTGGCAGGAGTGGGAAGGGATTTCAGTGCCGAGAGGAACTCACAAGTCAAGGCAGGGCAGGTGAAGAAAGAGTTGTCCCAAACATGCAGCGAGTTAAGGAATGTGGGGAAAGGGGTGGAAAACAAGGAGAGCTCCTGGCTCCGGCTGGGGAAGGAGCCCGGGGAAGTGGAGGAGGTGTGGAATTGTGATGAAAGGGGTGTGGAGGCGCAGGGTGTGGGAGGCAAAGCGATGCCAGAGGCCTCGGAGAGTTGGGCAATCCGTGCGGGAGAAGGAGCAGGACGCGGTGCCAGGTCAAGGACAACAGGAGGAAAGGGGAAAAAAAACGGAATATCTTCCCCCCATTTCCCGCCTCTCCCTGCAAGGAATCATCCAGGGAATGCAGATCAGGGCACGAGGCTGAACATCCAAACCAAGGAATAACGGCTGTCAAGGCAAAGAGGCCACAGGGATCCCGAGGGATCCTTCCTCCAACTCTGGGCCGCTCATTCCCTCAGGGAATATTTGACCTGCAACAAAATAAAATATATACACAAATAAAACATACAAATAGAATCCATCAATATATTACATCCAGGTCTATTGTTTCAGCTGCTTGGGGTAATTAATTCCTTTTTTTTTTTTTGTAAGTCCGAGGAATGAAACAAAAGCCAGAATGAAGTGGCAGCGTTTTCCCGCCTGAGATTTTATTCCCCTCCTGAAATTTAATTATGGGAATATGTTTACAGATGAAAACCTACTGCAATTCCTCTCGGTCAAAGGATGAAATCCATTTGTCCTGAAAGGGAACTTTAGGAGTTCGGGCGGTTGAGAAACTCCGTTTTTTTTCCTTGTGTTTGGTTCAAACCCACCCCTTGTTTATATCCCAAATCAACAACTCATGGATCTAAGAGCCCTGGGATGACCGGAGTCATGTCTGGATGAAACGTGAAGCCTCATTTTTGATTTAAGAGCCGAGCAAGCCCCATCTTGCCCAAATTAGAGCAATTATGGCCCATCCAAACCGACCGTCCTGCTTTGGATTATGCTGGAAATATTCCTAGGAGGGGCTGTCTCCCTCAGTGGCTCCGCACCTGGAATCAATGAGCTTCCCAAACAATGTCGGGCCGGGCCGATCCAGCTGCAGCCTCCCCAGAAATGGGGGATGCTGGAGCAGGTTCCTTCCAGGCTGTTCCTCCTCCTGGAACAATGGGACAACGGAGGGAACGAAAGGAAGAGGTTTGGTTAAAGCACTGCCCGCGGCTCGCATTCCGAGGAGGAGTGAGGCCGGGCAATGGGAAGAGATGCCGGGGGTTTTTGTGCCTGGAAATCCCAGCTGGAATTCCTGAAACCTTTTCAGAAAGTTGAGGAAACCCAAGTTGTTGTGTTGTTAAGTGAGGCACTCTTTTATCCTCCTGGAACGACATTCCCTAACCCAAGGAGGACCCCAGGGCCCAGAAAGACTCAGTCTGGTGGTTTCTGGGATAAACAAATTATGGAGCCCTAAACCCCAAGGAATGCCAGGAAAACCCCGTGTGACTGCCCGAGAGACTCCAAACTAGACCCAAAATCTGGGAATGCGCAGCCAAACAACCCGGATATCCAATGTCTCAGCTCCCAAGAAAAGCAGGAACCTGGCGGAAAACCTGGGATACCTTAGCAGGCTCAGTAAATAAATGATAAATATTTGATCATTTTCTGGGAATGGATCTGACCCCCCCAACACAGGCAATTGGTGACTTCCACCCCAAATTTCCCTCATTTATAATATTCCCATTTAGTGGATTTGCGCGTCGGGAAAAAAAAAAAAAAAAGATGGAGAGATCTTCATATTCCCTGTCCACAATTCCCATTGGTGGGGTGGAGCTGGTGGATCCAGGAATTTTTCCAACAACCAGAGGATCTCCAAGAGCCAAAGACTGACCCAGGGTCTGCTCCTGGCCTCTGGTCCTAAATCACCACCTGGGGAAAGTTTTGGATTGTTTTGGATCATCTCCAAATCCAATACAAAAGTTTTCCAGGGATAACACCACAAAACAAGAGAGGAGAACCGGGGGAAAATGGATTTTCCTGGGAAGAAAGGATTGCTCCAAACTGGATGATCCTTAAAGGTCCTTCCAACCAAGACTTCGTGTGATTTCTTCCAGCTTAGCTCAAAGGAGGAGGATCCCAGCCTGGATTTTGGGATCAGGATCCACGGGATGGAGCCAGCGGGGACATGTTGGGATTTTCCAGAGGTTTAATCCTGTCTGGGGGACAGGGATTAACTCGGAGGCCTCCTGAGAAAGCCCTGCTGGAAAAGCTCCACAATTCCTGTCTCTCTCAGGGTCTCCATCCCACGCCCGGCCAGCCTTGGCCATAAGACCAGCACCGACTGTCCCATTCCAGCAATTCCAGGGGCGGATTTCTCCGGGATGGTGTCTTGGAAGTCTGGGCTGCTCCGTCTGCCACAAACACACACGGATACAAGCACAAGGCTCCCTCTCCTCCCTCAGCCCTTGGAATGTGCCCATGGCTCTGGGATGGAGCTGAAAATTCCTCTGGGAGTGAGGGCACCGCGGTTCCCCGTGAGCGAATGACGCGGAGCCGGTTATGCTGAGAATTGGAGAAAATAAAGTAAAATAAAATAAANAATAAAATACAAGTTGCCTTAAAAAAACCCGAAAATGTGGAATTCCACCGGGAATTTGTGGCTTGGTTCCTGAGTGCACTGCCGGGCTCCCTGTTCAGAGGATCCCGAGCAGAAAGGGAAGGGTCCCCAAACCCAAGGGGACAAAAGGGAAGAACCCCCAAACCGGAGGTGATTCCCGGCCTGGAGAGCTTTGGGGCGAAGAACTCGGGAAGCAAATCCAGGCTGGGAATGGAGCAGAGGTCTGGACAAAGTTGTCCTGGAGGAGGTGAATGAAGAAAGGATCATCATTTATCATAATCATCATCATCATTATAATTTATCATCATCATTGTCATTATAATTTATCATCATCATCATCACCCTCTCATCTCACGCCCCTCTGCCAGCAGCTCCAACCACAGCCGTTGGGTTTTTTCCTGGCGTCAGCAGTTTAGGAGCTCATTGTCCCGAAAGAATGGGAGAGTTCACAGGGACAACGAAGTTCCAGAGGGCGGGTCCGCCCCAGACTGTGGAAAAAAACCCCAGGAAAACCAACCCTGTTGTGCCCTGGGGTCATTCCCTGCCCGTCCCAACTGTCCAGGTGTGCTCAGGGACCTTCAGGCCGTCTGGAACACCTAAAAAGGGTTGGAAAACAGAGGATCAACAGCTGAGACAAGTGATTCCCACCCTTCCCTATCCACAGCGGTGGAATCGCCAACTGGGAATTCATATCCACAAAAAAACATGGAAACACAGCACTGGGGCTTCTCCTGAACCCCCTCAGACGTCTCCCACCAGGAAAAATGAGTCTGGGTCTTACAGCTCATGGAATTTCCAGGGATGGAGGGTTGAGAGGAGCTGACTTAGAGGATCCTTATGGATCTCTTCCAGCTCAGGATATTCCACGAATCCATGATTCCGGTTGATACTTGCAATCAGGTTTGGCCACTGGGGTTGTCCTGAGCTCTGAATCCCAAATGCTGGAGCCCAGAGCCCCTCCAGGAGCTCCCGGAAGATGAGAGGGAAAAGGAAAAAGCTCCCAGAGGAAACGGGAGGGATGAACTTTTACCACTGAGGTGTCATCTGTGTGTCATCCCAAATCCGGGAGGAAACGCAGGGACACGCAGGAATCCTCCAGGGAGAAGGACAAAAACAATGGAGAAATGCTAAATAAGGGAGAAGAAATCCGAGGGGACACAGATCGCCGGTCACCCCCAGAGATCCCTGGATTAATGGAAAATCGTCCTGGATTAATAGAAATTCATTAAAACCCTTCTTTTTGTTTTTGTTGTTTTTGTTTTTTTTTTTTTTTTTTTTTTTTTTTTTGTTACATGGGTATTTGTTGTCAAATAACGTCGGTGGAATTCCAGACCTTTTAGCCAGCTGGGCCCATGAAGAGGGAATGTTGTCTCCTAAATTCCTGGGAGCTGATCCTGGAAATCCTGATGGTGAGGGAGCTCCACGCCCGGGCTGTGAAAAACCTCTCAAGGTGACAAATCCTGTCCCCCCCCATCCCCTTCTCCTTCCTCCACCCCTTCTGAAGGGCCCCGTGATTCCCGTGGAAGAATTCCGGGGTAATTCCCTCAGGAGAGAGTACGGGAGGGATTTTCAAACTGATTACTCCCACCTGGAATTCCTCCAGGAACCTCCAAGGCAAGGAGAAACCAAAGGATGATCTCGGAGCACAAGAGGAGCCAGGACCCTCCCTGGATTTGTTGTCCATTCTCTTCCCAGTCTAAGTTTTCCATCCAGGATTTGTTCTTCCATCCTCTTTAGGCACAGGGAAAAACTCAAATCCTTCCTTCTTCTATCCTTAAAAGCAGTTTCATTTCCCTTCTCCAAATAAACAACTCTGTAAATCAAGAAAATTTATGAATTTTTGTCCCCAGAGAGGAATTTTTCCTCCGAACATTCCAGATATTTTCCTCCAAATCAGTTTATAAATGTATTCTGTACCTAATATTTTACTGGATTATTTAATTTATGGGATCTTCATTTACAATTCCGTTGTTTTATCGTCCTGATATCGCCCCAAAGTTTTCCCTTTCCTAAGGATTGGATTTATTTAAGTATTTAAGGAACCCATTATTTAATCGATCGTTTAATTGCTTAATTAAATAATTATTCAATGATTTAAATAATGGTGTTTTCCCGAGGTTGAATCCTGCCTGCAGGACCGGGATTGATTTGGAGGCCTCCCGGGAAAGCCCCGCTCCGTTATTTGATCATTCAAGGAATCAATTCCAATTTCCACATTGTTCCCTCCCAGAGCTGAATTCCTGCTTTTCTCCCAGAGCAAAGGTTCATCCCAGCCAAGGACGAAGGAAAAAAGATGGAGATGGAAGGCAAATCCCATAGGGAGGCACCTGATCCCTCTCCAAGCAAAATCCCCTCAACCCGCGCAGGGTTTTCCCGAAACCAGCATTCCTGAGAGGAGAGGGTGCATCCAAATCCTCAGGAATTCCTGCGGGACACCAAAGGACCCTTCTCCCCAAAACCTGGGACTTTTTCCCCCGAGTTCCAGCACTTCTGGGAAGGGCAGAGGAGGCGGAAGTGGAAGCGATGCCCCATCCCAGCCTCAGGTGAGCCCTTGGCTCCCTCACCTGGAAAAGGGACCTGGATTCCCCCCGGATTCACCTCAGGGGAGGCCACAGAGGCCTCCTGCGGATTCCTTCCCTTTCACATCCCAGATTCCCGGGGTTTTTTTGGCTGTTCCATGGCTGCTCCATGGCCTGGATCTGCTGCAGAGGCAGAAGGAGCACTGCCATGGATAGAATTTAAATGGATATCGTGGATAACGCGAGAACCCCGGAATGATTTGGGATGGGAGGGACTTTCAAGGCCTTTTTATTTCAATTCCTGCCGCGGGAAGGGACAATTCCCACTGGATCAGCTCCATCCAGCCTGGATTTGTCCTCCCAGGAGGGTGAGGCAGTGGATTTAAACCTTCTCCAAGGAAAATCTGAGCTTCTCCCACCTGGGAGAGAGCAAATCCATGGCCTTGAGAGGGATACAGCATCCCTGGAATGCTGAGACCCTCTGAGGAGGCTCCTTCCAGCTCATTTTTGGGATAGCAGCAGGAGCTGGCTGGGATTTGTGGCTGCACTGGGTGTTCCTGGGCTTGCCCAGAGCCCCGGGAGAAGATCCAGGAAAACAGGGATGGCTTGGAGAGGGGATTTGTGCACCTGTGGGCTGGATGAGGGTTGGGAATTCCGGGGGGATGCAGCACAGGGGATCAGGATTCTCCATCCTATCCATTTGTCACGGGAGTCATGCCGAGCCCGGGATAAGGCACTAATTTCCCAGGATAAGGCACTCCTGGGTGACTCAGGCTCACGGGAAGTGGGACTGGCACTTCCCAGCCGCAGAGGAGCAAGGAAAACAGGGATGGGAAGGCAGGAACATCCCTCAGCTCCTCAGAAATCCGCTCCAGGAGGGTTTTAATTCCCGGACAATTCAGGACACGTCTTCCCAAGGATGTTTCCCGGACATGGAGCCTTTTGTTGGTCCTCACCCCCAGCTCCTTCGCTTCCAGATGCCCAAAGCATCACCCCAAGCTCCAAAGTTTTCCTCACGGGCTCAGAGTGACAGACAGACTCAAAATCCATGGACAGACTCAAAATCCACGGACAGGTGATGAGGGATCCACTGAAAACCAATGGATCCACTAAAATAAATGGAATTTTTCTGCCTGGCTGCTCTCAGGGAAAAGGAAGAAAGGCCCGGGATTAGCTTTGATCCATCCCTAAAAAAACATAAAATATGGGGGAAAAAAGTGGCTTTAGCTATGGAAAAAGCAAATCCCAAGCACCCAACCAATCCTGCCGAACATCTCCCAAGCCTCTGGATAATGGGAGCAGCCATCCTCGCTCTCCAGCTTATAATTGCTGAAGGAGCGTCCCCGAGATAATTAACGAGGGCGCCCTAATTAAGGGCCCGGAGTAACGAGGCCCAAAACAACTCCGGCAGCCGTGGGGAGGGAATCAAACCCTATCCATAAATATACAGAGGAAGGAGCGAGGCCGCGGGATTGGGGGCTGATTCCAGAGGGTGAGGATCTTCCCCTGGTCCGTGTCCTGTCATTAAGTGCCGTGAAATCGCCCGGCATCAAAGGAGCGGGGCGGGAACGCGGCGGGTGCCGCTTCCCCGTAATTGTCTGGAAAACGCCGCGCCAGCCGTTGTGCCTTCAATATCCCGAGGCAGGAAGGTCAATCCCAGAAAAGGTGGGTGTGTCCAGGAGCCAGGCAAGGCAGCATTCCCAAAAAACTTGGCGTTGGCCAGCTGATTCCCTCCCGTCCCGCCTGGACGCCGCGTTTCGTTCCCGGATTGCCGAAGGGTCACCCTGAGGTGATCCCAAATGGATCCTGAGGAGTTGATTCATCCCAAGGGCAAAAATTCCTTTGGAATTGAGTGGAAAAGGAGGAAGCAGCCACTGAGGCCAGGAGGGATAAGGGAAGAATGGGAAGATTTTTCCAGGAAAACACCGAATTCCATTCCCAGGTTGCCAAAGGGTTGCCCTGAGGGCAGGATCCCAAATGGAGCCTGAGGAATTGGCTCATCCCAGAGGAAAAATTCCTTTGGAATTGAGTGGAAAAGGACGAAGCAGCCACTGAGGGCAGGGAGAGTTTAGCCAAGGGAAGGTTCAGGGAAAATGGGAATATTTATCCAAGAAAAGGCCTGGGTGGGGTTTTGCTGGGAATTTGGGGGCGAGGGAATTCCAAATCCGGTGGAACTGAGTGAAAAAGGAGGAAGAAGCCACTCAGACCAGGGAGGGTTTAGCCAGGGGAAGGTTCAGGGAGAACGGGAAGGTTTATCCAAGAAAACACCGAGATTCATTCCCGGATTGCCAAAGGGTTGCCCTGAGGGCAGGATCCCAAATGGAGCCTGAGGAATTGGCTCATCCCAGAGGAAAAAATTCCTTTGGAATTGAGTGCAGAAGGAGGAAACAGTCACTGAGGCCAGGAGGGTTTAGACAATGGGAGGTTTAGGGAAAATGGGAGGATTTATCCAGGAAAAGACCTGCCTGGGGTTTTGCTGGGAATTTGGGGGCAGAGGGAATGGGGGGGGCAAGGGAATTCCAAATCCATTGGAATTATCTGGAGTGCAAAAGGCGGAAACAGCCACTGAGGCCGGGGAGGGGTTAGCCAAGGGAAGGGTGAGGAAGAACAGGAGGATTTGTCCAGGAAAAGCCCTGGCTGGGATTTTGCTGGGAATTTGGGGACGAAGGGAACAGCAGCACCTTGGATTTGCTGCCTCTGTGACATTCCAGGGGCCCAAAAGGGTGAGGAATTCTCTGTGGACACAGAAATTTGGTTAAAAAAATCCCTTTTCCTTCCCCCAGCACCTCCCAGCCCGCCACATCCCGGATTTTGGGGGCTCCAGGTGGCTCCCCCAGCCCCTGCACACACGACACGGGACACTTTTCCAGGCTGGAATCCACTTTTCCAGCCCTGCTTTGAACGTCTTTCCAACGACAGCGCTTCCACAGCTTCCCGCGTGGGGAGGCGTTTCCAATCTCCCATCCTGTCCTGCTTCCCTGACCTGGAATGACCTTTGTGGGAGCAACGCTCATTCCAGGCTCGTGGACACCATTCCTGAGGTGCACGTGGCATCCTCCAGCATTCCTGCTCCCCCTGGAATTTGCAGCCGCTCCCGCCAGCGCTGCTTCCACACGGAAAAATGACGGGATTGGCGGGGATCTGGAGAGGAAATCTCCAGGAAAAGCCAGGGGTGGATCTGGCTGTGCTGGACTCGATCCTAGCGGGGGGTTTTCCCACCTAAAAGATCCAGGGATTTAACACTTGTGCTGCTGGAGGCTCATTCCAAGCCTGGCAGCCTGGAGAGTCTGTGGGGGGGGTTTGGGGGGGATTTTTGGATTTTTTTTTTCCTTGGTTTTTCTCTTTTTCTTTTTCTTTTT
>WAAE01026298.1:38505-63055 GCA_013400495.1 Nicator chloris
CCTGGAGCCTTCCCTTCTCCAGGGGAACATTCCCAGCTCTCCCAGCCTGGCTCCAGAGCAGAGGGGCTCCAGCATCCCATGGGATAAGAGGCACTTTGGTTCGGGACACAAAACTGCCCCCTCCAGCCCTGCCCATGGGAACAGCAGGATGAGGACAGGGATGTTCCTGGAATGGGGTTTGCAGTGAAGTTCACGGAATTTCCCTTCCTTAATTTCCCTTCATTAACTGGAGAAACCTTTGAAAGTCCTGACCCACCAGAGAATTCCAGGACCTGAACATGGCTTGGACACCCTCGGGTACCTCCAGCCCGGGCTGGGTTTAAATTCGAGCCTAACCTGACCTGGGCAGAGGCTGGGTCTGACTCACAGAGGCCGAGATTAAGGCTGGAGCCGCTCTCCCGCCTCCCACGCCCTGCCCGAGTTACTCTGATCCTTATCTCCGGCTCCTGCGGCTCCTTGATCCTTGGAAAATCACCCTCATCCCAAAAAAAAAAAAAAAAAAGCTCCTGACATCCCTCCCCAAACCAACCGGAACAGCGGGTCTGAAGGAAACAGGGAGGAGAATCCTTGGAGGATGGGAGGGATGGACAGGGCAGGAGGAGGGGAAAAGTGGGAATGAGGGAACAGGAGACCGGGATTTGTGCCCACGTCCCTGGGAATGAGGTGGCAACAGTCAGATGAGGGAACCCGGCCCTGGAATTCCGCCCTGGAGGTGACCAGGAGAAAATCTGGGATGAGGGGGAGAGCATGGAAAGGGTGAAGGAGACAGGGATGGTGAGGAAGAGGATGATCCCATCACTGCTCCCTCCTTGGGATGAGGGGTCTGGGACTGGAGTTCCAACAGGAAAGATGGATGGGAGGGCAAAAAGAGATAAGGAAAAGAACAGATTGCCGGGAAGGGCTGAAGGAGCTGGAGGTTTTCGGGAATGATTTCAACAAGATCAGGAATGACGCAGGGAAAGCTCATCCTGCCCCAGGGCAAGGAGCTGAGTGACCTCTGGGTTTCCCTCCCGCTCCTGATTCCTAAAGTCTGGGGAATTCTGGGAGCTGTCTGAGCCCTTTGTCCCAGAAAAACCCGCACTCCATGCTGGGCTGTGGATCCAAGGAAAGCACAACCCATCAGGACACTGGGATGTGGATCCGGAGCAGATCTGTGATCCCACAGGGATTTTTTTTCTGGCTTGGTGTTCACGGGGTCAGGGCATTCCCAAAGAAATGAAGAATTCCCTGATCCAGAGGGTCCCAGCACTGCAAGACCTTCTAAGCCTAAACAACGCCCACCTCCACTCCCTCAGTCCCATTTTTTATGGGAATAACCACAAACTTGGAGGGAAAAAATCCCTGTTCTGGAAAAACACTGCAGAAAACTGGATTGTTATGGAGTTTTTTTCATATTCCATGGGATTTCCAGGGATTTTCCGCCCTTAATTCATTATTCACCTTTTATACCAATAAATCTTTGTATTTCTATTTCCAGAGAGGAATTTTTCCATTTCCTTCCTCTGGAGAGGAACCAGCTGGATAACGAATGGGAAGCTGCTTTTTCCCGACCTCCTGGGCCAGATCTTGGAATTTGCCGAGCAAATTCCATTGTCCTCCTTCGGAGGATCCCAACTTTCACCTGTTTGGGATGACAGAGCTGGAGTTATTCCCAGCAGCTGAGGAGGTGCCTATCCCGGATCCCGGCTGTGCCTTTCCCAACAGCAGAGCTCCGGAATCCTGGCCAAATTCTGATTGGCGTTAATTGCGTTCCATCTCCCGAAATTCTCCTGAAGGTTTCCATGGATTCCTTCCCGCTTCCTGCCCGGGACTGCTGTGGAGCGTGGACCCATCCCAAATTTTATGCCGGAAAAGGGATCGGGAATCGTTTCCTCCTTATCCGGAAGGGGCGTTTCCAGAGATACCTGAAAAAAAAATTAAATTAAAAAAGGGAAAAAAAAAGGCGGATTCTCCGTGGATAAAATCCCACATTCCACGATTTCCTGGGAGCGCTGCAGCTCCCGCTGGAGGTGGATCCGCTGGATTCCCAAAGCAGTTTGGCATCGTTTGGGATGTAGATCCCAAATTTTAGCAGGACCGGGTCAATTTATCCTTCCCCAAACCGCGACCGAGCCAAACCCATCCCGCCTGGAGTTTAGGGATATAAATACGGATTTAATGAGGAAATCACGGATTTAAAGGTGGAAATACGGAATTTTTAAGGATATAAATTAGATATAGACTTGAAATAACGAAAACTTCCAAGGTCTTTGTAGGGATTCCCCAACAATTTCGGGTTTGGATCCTCCAGTTCTGTAGGAATTTCATATTTCAGGCCCTTGGAATGTTAAAGGGGCTGAAAGAATGAAAGATTAGGGATGAAATTATAAAAATAATAAATAAAAATATATTAAAATATATAACACATTAAAAATTATACGTCTACAAATATAACATTAAAATATAATTATACATAATATATAACAGAAATAGAAAAATATTATTTAAAAATAATAAAAATAGAAGTANTATAAATGAAATAGTAAAATTATAAATTATAGTATATAAAATAGGTATAAGCTAGAAATAATATAAATAATAAAAACATAATAAAAATATAAATAATATCTTAAATATGCAATATATAAAATATAAATAATGGAAAATTATATAAATTAAATAATAAATCTATAAATAATAATCTATTTAATACATTGGATACACAATTTAAATAACATAAAATAAAAATACAATTATATATAATAAATATATACTAGATATAAAACACGAATACTAGAAATAATAGAAATACAACAATAAAAATTAAATAATGACATAAAATATATCCTAGATAAAATAGATATCATAGAAACATAATGAAATAATTATAAATACTAATATATAAAATATATATATAATAGAAACAATAAAATATTGTTAAAAAATTAAAATATCATTAAATTTGACTGCAAGCTCAGTCCCTGGAGCACAGAGCAAACAAGGCTGCTGGAATTATTCCAAATTATTATTAATTATTTGTGAACAACCTGTCAGATCCTCCTCTCTTTCCTCTTCCTTTTAGGACCTGTCCGGGCACACATTCCCGATTTCCCTCATTTATTCCCAATTCCCAGGGGTTTATTTCAAGCCCGGAGTCTTCCTGGCAACTTTCCTCCGTTAGTTCCTCCCTGTGTCAAATTTGCTCTTCCAGATTTGCAGGGAGGGATTAAGAAGAGGTTTAAAAATAAACTCTAGGCTCAGGACTATCCTGGAATCTGAATTCCTGGGAAAGGAAAGGAAAGGAAAGGAAAGGAAAGGAAAGGAAAGGAAAGGAAAGGAAAGGAAAGGAAAGGAAAGGAAAGGAAAGGAAAGGAAAGGAAAGGAAAGGAAAGGAGGAGAAAGGAAAGGAAAGGAAAGGAAAGGAAAGGAAAGGAAAGGAAAGGAAAGGAAAGGAAAGGAAAGGAAAGGAAAGGAAAGGAAAGGAAAGGAAAGGAAAGGAAAGGAAAGGAAAGGAAAGGAAAGGAAAGGAAAGGAAAGGAAAGGAAAGGAAAGGAAAGGAAAGGAAAGGAAAGGAAAGGAAAGGAAAGGAAAGGAAAGGAAAGGAAAGGAAAGGAAAGGAAAGGAAAGGAAAGGAAAGGAAAGGAAAGGAAAGGAAAGGAAAGGAAAGGAAAGGAAAGGAAAGGAAAGGAAAGGAAAGGAAAGGAAAGGAAAGGAAAGGAAAGGAAAGGAAAGGAAAGGAAAGGAAAGGAAAGGAAAGGAAAGGAAAGGAAAGGAAAGGAAAGGAAAGGAAAGGAAAGGAAAGGAAAGGAAAGGAAAGGAAAGGAAAGGAAAGGAAAGGAAAGGAAAGGAAAGGAAAGGAAAAAGGGAAAGGCTGTGAGAATTGGGAATGTTCATCCTGGAGAGGAGAAGTTTCAGGGATAATTGTGACCTTCCAGGGCCTGACGGGGACACGGACCAGGAATTCCTGGACTTCGTTGTTCCCGGCACTTCCCAAGCCCTCCATGCAAACCAAACCCGGGTTGGGAGACTTTTCCAGGTGTCTGCACGGCGGGATTTGATGGGATGAGACAGGATTTCCCTGCTGTTGGTCCCACTCCTCCAGGCGATGTCAGGAGAGGCCCTGACCCACCTCGGAAATCCCCTGCAGAGACAAAACTCCGGGGCTGCTCTCGGCTCTTCCCAGCCCCCCACGGGACATTTTCTGCCTTTGAGGGATGCAGATCCTTGCCCCTTCCCAGGTTTTCAGATCCCACACCTGGGAGAGGAAGGAGCCATGGGAAACCCAAAGGTTCCTGTGGAAGGAGCTGCTTTTTCCCACCTCTTTGGGTTTTTCTGACACTGGGGTGGGGTGACAGCTCTGCTTCTCCTCAGGTGTCTCCCAAAAGGAGAAATACCCCAGCTTCTGTAAATCCAAGAAGTTATTCCAAGTTTTATTATTTGGACGCTTCATGGACATCAGATACAGAAATTAATTTAGGATTAAATTCCTCCTCGTTATCCCCAGTGCTGGCATTAATCCAGAAGGAAAACAGGAGCCACTCCAGGTTCAATCCCTCAAATCCAGGGGAAAAAACTGAACCTGGCGCTCGGTGCTGGGTGCGGGAGCATCCAGAGCCTGCCAAGGACAAGGAATCATGGAATGGTTCTTGTTGGAAGGACCTCAAAGACTATTTCATTCCAATCCCAACACCTTCCACCATCCCAGGTGGATCCAAGCTCCAGTGTCCAGCCTGGCCTTGGACACTTCCAGGGATCCAGGGGCAGCCACAGCTTCTCTGGGAATTCCATTCCAGGGCCTCACAGGGAGGAATTCCTTCCCAAGATCCCATCCAAATCTCTCCGCATTCTGTTTCAAACCACTCCCTGCTGTCCTATCCCCGTCTGCCGCAATCCTTCCCAAAAAAATTCCCAGTCCCCCCACCCTGAGGGCAGAGCCTGGAGCTCAGGAGTGACCCTGGCATGACCAGCACCAACTTTAACAGTGGAATTTCCATGGGAAGCGAAGGGAAAACACGGATCGAGGTCACCCAGGGAGGTCAGCCTCGCCAAAATTCCCATCAGAATTCCAAACCGGCGCCAAATCTCCGGCCTCGAACCGCCAGGATGTGGCAGGTCCCCGGTTAACCCCGAGCAGCAGGAGAACTCCACGCACATTTTTGGGAAGAGCAGCACCCACCACCAGCATTCCTTGGCTTTGTCCCAAAGCGGGAGGGACTCGGAGCTGCAAATCCCAAAGCGGATTTGGGGTTTGGGTTTTTTTTTTTAAGGCAGGGATTGCAAACTCTTTGGGATAAACACCTTCCCCTTTTTTTTTTGTTGTTTGTTTGGCTTTTTTGTTTTCCTTTTTCCTTTTTTTTTTTTTGTGGTTTTTTGGAGGTTTTTTTTGCGGAGGGTTGGGTTTTTGGTGTTTTTTTGGCATTTTTTGGCGGTTTTTGGTTGGTTTTTTTCCCCCCTTTTTCCCAAAGGATGCCTGGAGGGACAGGAGCGCTCCAGCAGAAGGTGGGGATCCGCTCTCTCCCAGCACGGAGCCGCCTGTCACTGAGATAAACACCCAGACTATTTATGGCCCCGTCCAGAAACCAGAAAAATTAGTCAGGGATCCAACCCTGGCTTAATCTTTCCTTTAAAAAGTGCTGCAGGAGCTTCCCCCCGGTGATAAGAAATGAAAAAAAAAAAGGGGGGGAGGTTTTCCCTGGTTCTCTGCAGTTTGGGATGGAGGAAAGCCGGGAAATTTTTGGGAATTGGGAGGCTTAAAAGGGTTTCACCCGGTCCCTGGTGGCTCCAAGTCACCGCTGCCATGGAAGGAAGCCCGAGGGTGGCATTCCCACCCCGTCTGGCTTGGAATGCCAAAGCAGGAGGCGGAACACCCCGCTGGGAGAACATCCACGAGGTTGCTCAGAAAAATCCTGGAATGACCCGTGGAATTGGTGGGAGAATGGCTGGCGGTGAGATCTCGGGCCAAAACTCGCAATTCCCGGGTGGAACGGCAGCTCCTAGCAAAGACGTTGGGATTCCAGCTGTTGGTGCTTCCGAACATCTGCACAGCACTGGGAGCGTGGGACAAGCCCGGAATTTGGGGTTGGGTTGGGATGGACCTTAAGGATCATCTCATTCCAACCCCGTGCCATGGCCAGGGACCCCTTCAGCAGGGCCAAGATCCTTCCACCAGGAATTTCTGAGGAAAACTCTCCAGGCTGGGAGGAAGAGGGGCCAAGCAAGCCTCGCATCCTCCCAACTGGAATTCCTTGGGATCAGGACAAGAGGGAATGGATTTAAAGTGAAAAAAGGTGGATTTAAAGTGGAAAAAAAAAAGCAGATTTAGGTTAAATATTAGGAAAGAATTCCTGTCTGGGAGGGTGGGCAGGGGCTGGGCTGGAATTCCCACATTTGCTGTGGCTGCCCCTGGATCCCTGGCAGTGTCCAAGGCCAGGCTGGACATTGGGGCTTGGATCCACCCTGGGACAGTGGCAGGGGGGTGGCACTGGATCATCTTCCAGATCCCTTCCAACCCAACCCATTCCATGATTCCCTGATTCCACGACCCAAGTGCCTGGCACATCCCATGGGAATTCTCTCCTGGTGGGGCTCAGAGGAGCCAAAACCGGCACTCAACTCCCCAAAGAAACCTTGAGCCCAACCCAGACTGCGCCAGCCCCTCCCCACCCTCCCAGCCAGGAATTCCTTCCCGAGATCCCACCCCAATCTCCCCTTTCCCAGCGGGAAGCCATTCCCTGTGTCCTGGCACTCCAGGACATTCCAAACAGGCTCTCAGCCCATCCCGGGGCCGGGGCTCCTCTGTGGCCGCGCATTCCGGGCAGGGAAGCCACCGGAGCGGTGGCAGAGCTGTGGCAGCGCCGGCCCAGGCGCCACCGGGACGTGTCCTGCCCCTGCCATTCCCATCCTCTCCTGCCCCCGGACCTGCCCGGAACCGGCTCGGCTGCTGCCACACCCCCGCCGCAAACCTGGGGCCAAAATGTCACCACCGGGTGACGGCTGAATTTTGGGCGCCCTGGGAGGTGCCACCACCCCCGGGAGCGCCGAGGGGAGGAGGGCAAGGAGCGGAGTGACCCCGATGAGCCAAACCCTGGGCACGGCGCCAGGGAGCCTCCCTGCCACAGCCGTGTCCCACGGATTGTGCTGCCCCCGGATCCCTGGAAGGGTCCAGGGCCAGGTTGGACACTGGGGCTTGGATCCACCTGGGACAGTGGGAGGTGTTGGGGATGGGATGGGATCTGGGGTTCCTTCTAACACAAAGTGTTCCACCTGGAGGAGGGAAGGCTACAGGCAGAGCTGGGAATGTTCCCATGGAGACGGGAAGGCTCCAGGGAGAGCTCCGAGCCCCTGGCAGGGCCTGCAGGGGCTCCAGGAGAGCTGCAGAGGGACTGGGGACAAGGCCTGCAGGGACAGGACACAGGGAAAGGCTTCCCACTGGGAAAGGGCAGATTGGGCTGGGATGTTGGGCAGGAATTGCTGTGTGGGAGGGTGGGCAGGGGCTGGGCTGGAATTCCCAGCTTTGCTGTGGCTGCCCCTGGCTCCCTGGCAGTGCCCAAGGCCAGGTTGGACACTGGGGCTTGGATCCACCTGGGACAGTGGGAGGTGTCCCTGCCCATGGAATGGGGTGGGAATGGGATATTTAAGATCCTTTCCCTCCCAAACCATCCTGGGATTCTTGGATGCACTTGAGCAGATCCCAGCCCAGCGGCACCAGCAGACTCTTGGGACCATCCCAAGCTGCTTCCTGCAGCCGGGATCGAGGACAACGCGGAGAAGTCACGGCCGGGAGGTCAAAGCCGAGTCACCGCCACAGATCCGCAGGTCCTGCCCTTCCCCGGGATCGCGTTTCGTTATCTCCCTTCTTATCTTGCAGCTCCCAACCCTCCCGCAGATCAAAGGAAGCACGCGGCTCCCGCTGCCAGGAGCGGCCGGGATGTTTATCCCAGGTAAAAGGTGGGAATTGTCATTCCAAGGACAGCTCTGGCAAACCTCCGCCCCCGAGCTCATTAAGGAACAGGAATCGGGAGCCGCATTCCAGCCCGGCCTCGGCTCCTGCTTCCGTTTACGGAAGGGAAAAGTAAAAGTTTAATTGCTTTGTTTATCCCCGGTGCCACCTGCGGCTCCTTGCTCGCCCGCCCGCCCTCCTGCGCGGGGCAGCGGCTCCCCCAAAACACCAAAAGACGGGAGAAAGGTGGATTTAGGGACTGAAATCCCAAAAAACACCAAAAACTGGGAGAAAGGGGGATTTAGGGACTGAAATCCCAAAAAACACCAAAAACTGGGAGAAAGGGGGATTTAGGGACTGAAATCCCAAAAAACACCAAAAACTGGGAGAAAGGGGGATTTAGGGACTGACATCCCAAAAACACCAAAAGCTGGGAGAAAGGGGGATTTAGGGACTGACATCCCAAAACCCCAAAAGCAGAGGGAAAGGGGGATTTAGGGACTGACACCCCAAAAACACCAAAAGCTGGGAGAAAGGTGGATTTAGGGACTGACAACCCAAAACCACCAAAAGCAGTGGGAAAGGGGGATTTAGGGACTGACATCCCAAAACACCAAAAGCTGGGGGAAAGGTGGATTTTTAGGGACTGTCATCCCCAAAACACCAAAAGCAGAGGGACAAGTGGGTTTAGGGACAGACGGCTGAGATTCACCTTCCCTGCCTGCAGCAGGGGGGATTTTCCCAAGGAGAGGGGCTGGAGATCCCTTTCCCTCTTCCCTGAAATCCCTCTCAGCACCATGGGCACCTCCTGCCTCAGCAACGTCCCTGTCACCCCACACGCCCTGTGCCCCTAAACCACCTCTGCCTCCCCTTTTGTGCCCCTAAACCCCCTCTGCCACCCCCCTGTGCCCCTACACCCCCTCTGCCGCCCCCTTTGCACCCCTAAACCCCCTCTCTTCACCCTTTTGTGCCCCTAAACCCCCTCTGCCGCCCCCCTGTGCCCCTACACCCCCTCTGCCGCCCCCTTTGCACCCCTAAACCCCCTCTCTTCACCCTTTTGTGCCCCTAAACCCCCTCTGCCGCCCCCCTGTGCCCCTACACCCCCTCTGCCGCCCCCTTTGCACCCCTAAACCCCCTCTCTTCACCCTTTTGTGCCCCTAAACCCCCTCTGCCGCCCCCCTGTGCCCCTACACCCCCTCTGCCGCCCCCTTTGCACCCCTAAACCCCCTCTCTTCACCCTTTTGTGCCCCTAAACCCCCTCTGCCGCCCCCCTGTGCCCCTACACCCCCTCTGCCGCCCCCTTTGCACCCCTAAACCCCCTCTCTTCACCCTTTTGTGCCCCTAAACCCCCTCTGCCGCCCCCCTGTGCCCCTACACCCCCTCTGCCGCCCCCTTTGCACCCCTAAACCCCCTCTCTTCACCCTTTTGTGCCCCTAAACCCCCTCTGCCGCCCCCCTGTGCCCCTACACCCCCTCTGCCGCCCCCTTTGCACCCCTAAACCCCCTCTCTTCACCCTTTTGTGCCCCTAAACCCCCTCTGCCACCCCCCCCAGTCCCGCACACCGCCTCCAGCTCGCGGGAACATCCCTGCTCCAGCGGCAGCCTCAGCTCCGGGATTTCCATGGAGAGCAGCCCGGAGCGCATCCCTGCCTGTGCCCAGACTCGGTGGCACCGCCAGCCCCGGGGGGGTCGCGCCCCCCATCTCGGCAGCTCCAGACTGCCCCGAGCCCCGGCTGACCCCCCCCGAGCCCGCCCAGGGGAATTGGGATCCCTCCGGCCCCGCTCTCCCCGCGCTCGTAAATCAGCGGAGCTGCGCGGCGCAGGATCCCAATTCCCTGTTTGCCACGGAGCCTTCGAAATTCTGGGAGCGGGGAGCCGAGAGCAGCTCAGGGCTCAGAGCGCCTCCTGCCCCAGCAATGTCCCTGTCACCCCAAACGCCCCGTGCCCCTAAATCCCCTCTGTCACCTCCTTTGTACCCCAAACCCCCTCTGTCACTGCCTTTGTGCCCCTAAGCCCCCTCTGTCACCTCCTCTGTGCCCCAAACCCCCTCTGTCACTGCCTTTGTGTCCCTAAACCCCCTGTCACCTCCATACCCCTAAACCCCCTCTGTCACCTCCCTGTGCCCCTCAACCCCCTCTGTCACCCCTCTGTGCCCCTAAACCTCCTCTGTCACACCTTTTGCTCCTAAATGCCCTCTGTCACCTCCTTTGTGCCCCAAACCCCCTCTGTCACCTCCTTTGTGCCCCAAACCCCCTCTGTCACCCCCCAGTGTCTGTGTGCATGGGAGGCTGGAGGAGGATTTTTCCTGAGGGATCAGACAAGGGGAGAGGACTTTGAGCTGAAGGAGGGAAGGTTTAGTTTGGAATTTTAGGAAGGAATTCCTGTCTGGGAGGGTGGGCAGGGGCTGGGCTGGAATTCCCAGCTTTGCTGTGGCTGCCCCTGGATCCCTGGCAGTGCCCAAGGCCAGGCTGGACACTGGGGCTTGGAGCAGCCTGGGACAGTGGGAGGTGTCCCTCTCCATGGAAAGGATGGAATGAAATGGGATTTAAGGTGTTTTCCAAACAAAACCATTCCAGGATTCTGGAGCTCTTTTGCTCTGGGAGAGCTGGGAATGTTCCCCTGGAGAAGGGAAGGCTCCAGGGAGAGCTGGGAATGTTCCCCTGGAGAAGGGAAGGCTCCAGGGAGAGCTNGCCCAAGGCCAGGTTGGACATTGGGGCTTGGATCCCCCTGGGACAGTGGGAGCTGTCCCTGCCATGGCAGGGGTGGAATAAAATCATCCCTCAGATCCCTTCCCACCCAACCCATTCCACGATCCCCTGCATCCCAACTCCATCCCTGTTTTACCATTTCCTCCCTGCACCAGCACCGCGGGACAGAAATCCCCATCCACAAGAAAAGCAGGCATTTAAAGACTCTTTTGAGGGGAAAAAAAAAACAACCTCTCGGCAGGGACAAAACCCGGGCCGTGCCCTGGCAGTGACATTTTCCACAACAAAGGGACTCGGGCTCGGTCTCTCCTCTCTGACCTTTCCCAAACCCCAAAATTTGCTTGTCCTGGAAAACAGGAGCCCGCTCCTGCTCCAGGACTTGCAAATCCGATGTTGTTCGGACTTCCTCTCCCGATGCAAAAAAAGATTTACGGCCGGGCGGAGCCGCCCCGATGGCTTCATGCCTTTCCTTTGCTGACAGTGCCATCCATAAAACCCGAGCCGGCTCCTGATTTTTTTCCAGCACAAATGCACAGGGAATAAAACCCGAGCCGTGAGGAGACGCTTCCCGGCTCGCCGAGTGCCACAAAGGGAATCGGGTCTGGATTATTAATTGTTGGTGTTGTTTTTTTTTTTAATTATTTGCTGCCCTGAAGTGAAGAGCTGCAGCTGAGGAATTTAGAGAATCCCGGAATTCCAGGATGGTTTGGGCTGGGAGGGACTTAGAGCTCATCCCATTCCAGCCTCATCCATGGGCAGGGACACCTCCCACCATCCCTGAGTGCCCCAGATTGGTCTTGGGCACTGCCAGGGATCCAGGGGCAGCCACAGCAAATCTGGGAATTCCATTCCAGGGTCTCCCCACCCTCACAGGGAACAGTTTCCCCTTAAACCCCATTTAACACAATCCCAGAATCCCAGGATCAGTGAGGTCGGAAAAGACTTCCATGATCATCGAGTCCAAGCTTTGCCCAATCCCCACCCCGAGCCCAGCCCAGAGCCCCGAGTGCCACACCCAGGAATTCCTTGGACACCCCCAGAGCTGGGCACTGAGAATGATCCACTGGAAATATCCTAAAAGAGGAATATATCCTATAAAAGGAGGATCCACAGGAAAATGTCCTATAAAAGGTTGATCCACAGGAAAATACCCTAAAACAGGATAATCCCTAGAATAATATCCAAATAAAGGATGATCCACAAAAAAATACCCAAACAAGGGATAGTCTACAGAAAAATATCCTAAAAAAGGGTAGTCCATAGAAAAATATCCTAAAATAGGATGATCCATAGAAAAATACTCTGAAGAAGGATGATCCACGGAAAAATACCCTAATAAAGGATGATCCATAGAAAAATACCCTAATAAATGATGTTCCACAGAAAAATACCCTAATAAGGGATAGTCTACAGAAAAATATCCTAAAAAAGGATGATCCACAGAAAAATATCCTAAAAGAGGATGGTCCATAGAAAGTAACCTAATAAAGGATGCTACACAGAAAAATACCCTAATAAAGGATAGCCTACAGAAAAATACCCTAAAAAAGGATGTTCCACAGTATTCTAAAAAGGATTGTCCACAATAAAATATCCTAAAAGAAGATGATCCATAGAAAAATATCCTAATAAAGGATGCTACACAGAAAAATACCCTAATAAAGGATAGCCTACAGAAAAATACCCTAAAAAAGGATGATCCACAGAAAAATATCCTAATAAAGGACGATCCATAGAAAAATACCCTAAAAAAGGATGTTCCACAGTATCCTAAAAAGGATCGTCCACAATAAAATACCCTAAAAAGGATGATCCACAGCAGAATATCGTATAAAAGGATAACAAACAAACAAACGAGGAGCTGCACTGGGAGGAAACTTCCAGGTGCCTCCTTTTGGCCTCCAAACCTGAGCGGATTTTCTGTGCCGTGTTCCGAGGACACATTTTTGGTGCAGAACTCAGCACAGGACACTTCTCCCACAGAATCCCAGAATATCCTGAGTGGGAAGGACCCTCCCAAGGATCATCCAGCCCAAATCCTTTCCCTGCCCAGGACACCCCAAAAATCCCCCCCTGAGTGTTGCCCAAACCTCCTGAACTCTCTCTGGTACCTGCACACATCCCAGGGACACGAATTTGGAATTTTGGCCCCATCAGCATTTAGGGAGCGACCAAACCCACCCTGAGCTGTGGGANAAGGATGGTGCACAGCAAACGAGGAGCTGCACTGGGAGGAAACTTCCCCAGGTGCCTCCTTTTGGCCTCCAAACCTGAGCGGATTTTCTGTGCCGTGTTCCGAGGACACATTTTTGGTGCAGAACTCGGCACAGGACACTTCTCCCACAGAATCCCAGAATATCCTGAGTGGGAAGGACTCTCCCAAGGATCATCCGGCCCAAATCCTTTCCCTGCCCAGGACACCCCAAAAATCCCCCCCTGAGTGTTGCCCAAACCTCCTGAACTCTCTCTGATACCTCCACACATCCCAGGGACACGAATTTGGAATTTTGGCCCCATCAGCATTTAGGGAGCGACCAAACCCACCCTGAGCTGTGGGAAAGCTTTGCAAGAAACCGTCAAAGACGGGGAAAAAACGAGGAAAAACAAAAATCCTTAGGGAAGTCAGCACCCTCCGAGGTCAGCTCTTGCATCAGATCCTCGTCTGGCTCACTCTCCCTATCTGCTGCATCTCAGGGTGGGTCCCGGCCTCCCTGCGCCTCCAACCCGCGGAGTTCCCGGACTCAGCATTCCCTGGAGGCACCCGGGGTCAAGGCACGTTCCAACAGGAGGCCCAGATCCCACACGGAGCAAGGCCTGGCTTCCCTGGGCTCGGCTCTACCCAAACCAGGGCCCGCTGTCACCTCCGAGCTCCCCCATTCCCGGCTTCCCTGCTCCCAAACGTGGGAGAGGGATGGGGAGTCGGGACGGCGACGAGAGATCTCTGGAGTCCAGGGCAGCTCTTGAAACGTGCGTGCGTCTGTCGCCCCGATTTTTTAGCCTTCTGATGCTTATAGTTATTCTGAATTCTTTCTCACAGATTTTCTGTAAATAGAATTTAAATAATAAACAGAGTTATAAAGAAATTCTAATAAATTGTAAATAGAATTTCTGTAATAGAATCGGTTTTGTTAGTTTTGTCCGTGTCTGCATTCCTTTCTAGCGGAGGGAATCCTTTCATTAACATCTGTTTTGACCAACGCGATCGAAGAAGTGCTAACTTTGCCTACCAATCATTAGGCAAGTCTAAAATACTACGTAAGAGAGTCAGATTCAAAATAAGGTAGATTTTAGCCCTCAGAATTTTCACAGAAGTTTGTGTCTTCATTTCCTGTCCTATTGCAACGGTAGGCCGCAGGTACCCGAGCTTTGCTGAAGCTGCCAGCCACCGCCAAAAGCGTGCCCAAGAGACCCTAAATTCCTGTTACATTCTATCTCTTTCCGTGCTGAATATTCTGATTTACACTGACCAACCAGTGCCAGACACCAATCCTATAGAACTGACACACAGCTTGTAAGAAATACCACGTTACCACACTGTGTTACATTTGAAACCCTAAAGGCCGCTTCCTAAACCCTTTTGTCTTCCCTCCCACACTGGTTCCTCCGACCTTTGGGCTTTTGGCACCCCTTTATTTGCTGAGGGTGTTGTTCAATCCAGAGATTCTCCTTCAGCTGAGCCGTTGTCTTTTCCAGTCCTTCAGTGACGGACGGCTCGGTGTCCCACGGCTCAAAGCTCGCCGTCATTTCTACCTCGTTTGTAGGTTTTGTATTTTCAAAACCTTTTACCGAGCAATCGTACTTGTAAGGCTCTCCTGTTCCATCTTCCCCAACACCAAAGACTCTCCCGAGCCGCGTTCCTGCCCGGCCAGGCTCCTCCTGCCGCTGCAGGAGGTGACCAGGAGGTCCCGTTGTCCCTAAAGCCACGTCCCCCCGCAGCACAGCTGGGCCTGAAGGGCTTTGGAAGGCGAGGTCGTCTCCAGGCAGGGTGAAATAATTCCAGTGCGATTCCCGGAGCAGAACTTTGTCCAGTGCTTGGAATCGTGGAATAGTTTGGGATGGAAAGGATCTTTAAAGCTCCTCAAGCCCAGGCCCTCTGCAGGGACATTCCCCCACCAGGTCAGGTGGCTCAGAGCCACATCCAGCCCAGCCTTGGATGTTTCCAGGGATAGAACATCTCCCAGGGGTTTTCCACCCTCACTGGAAAGAAATTACTCCTTATTCATTCCAAACTAACCTTTTTTTTTCCCCCTTTTTTTCATTTAAAACCATCCCTGTTGTCCTCTTCAGGCTGATGCCACCAGGAGCCAGCAAAGTTCCTGGGGAATGCTGGAATTTTCCAGAGTTCTCAGTTCAAGAGGGGCTTTTTCGCCTTCCCAAGCCATTCCCAAAGCCCTGGGAGCCTCAGTTTAGCTGCAAAGACCCCGTTCAGAGAGCTCTGGGTGGTGAGCAGATTGTGACCTTCCAGGACCTGAAGGGAAACAACAGGAAAGATGGAGAGAGACTTCAGATAAGGGATGGAGGGACAGGACACAGGGAATGGCTTCCCACTGGCAAAGGGCAGATTGGGCTGGGATGTTGGGCAGGAATTGCTGTCTGGGAGGGTGGGCAGGGGCTGGGCTGGAATTCCCAGCTTTGCTGTGGCTGCCCCTGGATCCCTGGCAGTGCCCAAGGCCAGGCTGGACATTGGGGCTTGGATCCACCGGGGACAGTGGGAGCTGTCCCTGCCCATGGATGAGGCCGGAACAACAGAGGCTTTAGGATCCATCCCACCCAAACCATTCCACGATTCCCTTTCCCTTCTCCATCCTCTCCTCCCTTGCCCCAGCACCAGCAGGATTTCTGTTGGCCCTTAAAACCTCAGATTATTTTCTGGCGTCCCAATTCCAGCAAAAAATTCCTGGTTTTTGACCCCTGGCCCAGGTTTTTCCCCACTGGAAGCCCAGAGTAGAGGAAGCAACCTGGGGACCTCTCTCCCAGCCTGACCCAGTTTCGGGCACAACTCAGACACGGATGAGTCAGAGCCAGGGCGAGTTTGAATTCCAAAGGGTCATGGAAAAGCAAGGGAGATGAATCCAGAAATGATTAAATCTGATCCACCTGGGGGGTTTGAACCAGCTCTGAGCTTCTGGGTGGTACGAGGACCATTCCCAAATCCACTGGGATGGGCCAGGAGCAGGACCTGGCTTAAGTTCCACAAGTCCTTTCCAACTTATCCTACGACATTTCCCTTGCTCTGTGTGTGGAGATAAAAGCCTGCGATTCCCTCACCAGTGCTTCCATGGAATATTCCTGATGGGTAGATCATGGACATGACCACACTGAACGTGACTCAAATTCCCAGATCGAGCGTGGTGGGAGATGGGATTTACTCCACGTGGAGTGGGAATATGGGCCTCCTCCAGTATCCTGCCCTCCTGGCACTAACTCTGGAATTCCAGAGGTTTTTCTATAGGACGCAAAACCCCTCTCAGCAATTCCAAGTTTCTCAGACGTTAGGATTACTCATTTTCCTGGGACAGGTGAAGCCCAGGGCTGAGCGTTCACCTGCAGGGGAGTTCAGCAGTGACACATTCCCGATTCCCACCTGGCTCAGGGAACTCACCTGGGCTCAGGGAACTCACCTGGGAATGTGACTCAGCCCAGCAGCTGGATCTGAGCAAGCCCCAAACCTGCACACCCAGGTGGCTCCGGGAGCCGCAGCTCCGAGCCTCGGAAGCTTCTCCCGTTTCCCCAAAACCCGGCACCCTGCGGAACTCCAGGAGCTTACGCCAGAACCTACACCCCAAATCCTCATTCCAGATCTCCGTGCCTTGCCTTGCACAGTTCTGGACCCCGCACCGGGTGCTCCCTTTTGTTCCCATGGGATTCCACTCGGGAGTTTTCCGCTGTTTTGACGCTCGGAGGTTTCGGGTGGCCCCGGGCCAAAATCAGGGAGAGTTTCACCTGCACAGGTGGGAGGAGGTGAGAGAGAATCCTGCCCAGCCGAAGGGCCTGTCCCAGATGGGACACCCCCAAGTCCCCCTCCACCTCCCAAGGGGAAAAGGAGGTGGAAAATCCCATCCCAAAACCACGGAGGGAAGCTCTTGGCAAAGATTAAGGGAGCCAAGGAATGGGAGCACTGGGATTTGCCCCCAGCTCGAGTGGCTGAAGAGTTGTTGGGATGCAGGATGAGGACTTGCCCCTTTCCCTGCCATGTCCGCTCAGTCCTTAGCTATCAGGAAAACTCCAGGTCCTTTTCCATCTTTTACAAAAAAAACTCCACCTTTTTTTTTGTTAGTGCTGGAATTTAAGCTTCTTCCAAATTAAGAGGAGACGGTGCAGGACGAGCACAGGACAAACATTCCCTGGCTGCCTTCTCCCAAGTTTTGGCCATCCAGAGCCTAAGGAATCCTGATGGAGATCACAGAGGGACCAGTGTGTGATCACAGAATATCATGGAATGATTTGGGTTGGGCGGGATCTTAAATCCCATCTTGTTCCACCCCCATCCATGGCAGGGCCCCCCCCCACTGTCCCAGGGGGATCCAAGCCCCAATGTCCAACCTGGCCTTGGGCACTGCCAGGGATCCAGGGGCAGCCACAGCAAAACTGGGAATTCCAGCCCAGCCCCTGCCCACCCTCCCAGACAGCAATTCCTGCCCAACATCCCAGCCCCATCTGCCCTTTGCCAGTGGGAAGCCATTCCCTGTGTCCTGCCCCTCCATGGATCTCTCCCTTCCACTCCTGCCTCTGCTGACTCCAGGGATTTGACACCTGCCTGGTGTCACCTGGGAGACGAAAATAGCCGTCAAGTTTGGGTTGGACTGGGAATTTCTGTGTTCCGGATAAACAAAGGAGGAGCAGCCGGCAATGCTGACATTGGGATGGACAAGGAGGGGCTGAAACAGGTTAAGAGGGAGGGAAAAAATCCCAAGAGACGTGGAAGAGAAAAACGCACACATTTTCTGTCTTCTGTCTCAATAAATAATGAGAATAATTTAAAAAAAATCCCAACAGGCAATTCAGGAAACCTGAAATTTGGGTTTGTACATTTAACCCCTTCAAAGCATAAATTTAAATCTGATCTTGTGCAACTCAACCATCCAGACCAGTCCAAATCCCGACCAGTCCAAATCCAGACCAGTCCAAATCCCGACCAGTCCAAACCCAGACCAGCTCAGGTCTGGACCCTAAATGGCACCAGGACCTGATTCTTCTGCTCTGCGACCAAAAGAGTTAAAAATAACCCCAAATAACCTGACCTTTCCCATTTTTCAAGTGGAAAAGCCAATAAGGGAAAATAACTCTATGGAGACCACCGGGAGAAGCTGAAGTAAATCCTTAATTTCAATCCTTAAAATTTAACCTTTGCAAAAGATCGGAATTTAACCTAATAATAGTCATCTAAAATGGAAGAATTAAGCAGGAAAAAGCTGACTTGGAAAAGGGGACAAGGAAAATATAATTTATTTCATTCTATTTTCCCAACCCATAATCAGGAATATTTTTGATCCTATGGGGTAAAACCATTCTTCGAGAGGAAGATTTTGAACCCCAAATTCCCATTTCTCTTCAATCCCATTGCCCTAAATTTCAGGCTTGGTTTAAAACCAAAACCAGCCCAGGTTTTGTTTTCAGGCTCAGCATAAACGACATTGAAACCTCTCAAAGCTGTTCCCAGGAGCCTTTAAGAAGATGAGAGATATTTTTTTTTTTATCCTCTCACTTGGGACACTTCCAGACCTGGAAAAACTTGTTCCGAGCAAAAAACAAGGAGGGTGGATTTGCTGCCAGAAAAACACGGCCAAAAAAACCCACCCAAGTCTTCCAGAGGGGCTTCAGGGCCCGGATTCATCCCAGTTCTCCACCGAGGAATGATTTTCATCCCCTTCCTGCAGAGTTCCTCAAGCCAGCACGGGGACTCTCCGTGGGATTCCTCCTGTGGGTCCCCAGTATGGAATGGGCACCTCGGGAGCGTTGGAGGTGACATTTGTCACCTTCTCCTCAGAGGGAACTTTTGCCCGGGGTGCAGATGTTCAGGTTGGGCTGGGCCGGGTGTTTCCCAGTGGGTTCCAGTCCCTGTCGGCTTCTCCCATTTAACAAACTGGTGTTAAACCAGTTCACGGCAGGCGTGGCTCCTGCAAGGAATTCCTCTGGCTGTGGGAAACTCGCACGGAGAAACAGTTTTGGGGTGGCGTGTCCAGGCAGGCAGCGAGCCTGTCCCCAACGTCCCATGGAAGTGGCGGATCCAGGATTGCCTCATCCCGAGCAGCGCCCGGTGGGACCCAAGGAAAGCTCTGGAACCTCAGAAGAGCAGCCAACGGATTGGGAGGAACTGGGAGACTCCTTGGCAAGGAGACGATGGGAGAATCTTCCACGGGAGGCCTGAGATCTTCCTTTACGTTTAGGGTTTTCCACATCTCTTTTCCCTGTCTTCCCGGGCAAATCCCTGCCAGTTCCCTCAGCTCCAGAGGACTGAAGAATCCAAGAGCTCGTCCGTCCCAGAATCGCCACCTCCTCGCTCATCCCTGCTGCACCACCCAGGTGTCAAACACGGGAAGGAAGTCTCCCCAGGACCATCTTCTCCCAAAATCCAGGACCGATGCACAGCTCAGGAAGGCTGGACAGCTCTGCTTGTCCTAATCCAGAGGGTCCTGGATTCCAAGGGATTGTGACATCCGACTCATTCTCCTCCTCCGCGAGTTGGATGTTTCAAACCCTAAATCACTTCCCAACAGAGAACGGGAATAATCCAAACCCCAGCCCTTCTGTCCCCCTGTGCATGACAAACCCCTCGGAACGAGGAGTTTGTGTTTGTCCAGCTCCGAACACAACAAGGCCATGACCAGGGAATCATGGAATGGTTTGGGATGGAAGGGACCTTCTCATTCCGACCCCTGCCATGGGCAGGGACACCGCCCACTAGAGTGGGAATTAGCACATTCCATGTGATCTTTGGTGGAACCTCCAGACACTCCCAAAATACAGATGAAAGGTTTCTTGATGTCCCCCCAGGATCTGGAGGGGCCCCGGGGGAAGATGGAGAGGGGCTCCTCATCAGGAATTGTAGAAATGGGACAAGGGAATGGCTTCCCACTGACAGACATGGGATGGCTTAGATGGGATCTTGGGAAGGAATTCCTGGCTGGGAGGGTGGGCAGGGGCTGGGCTGGAATTCCCAGCTTTGCTGTGGCTGCCCCTGGATCCCTGGCAGTGCCCAAGGCCAGGTTGGACATTGGGGCTTGGATCCACCTGGGACAGTGGGAGGTACCCCTGCCCATGGATGGGGTGGGAATGAGATGGGATTTAAGGTCCCTTCCCACCCCAAGCCATTCCATGGCTCTGCATCCTTTCAGCCCCTGATCCATTGCCTTGACACATCCCAGGACAACCATCCCCAAATCACCCTGTCCATCCCCCACGGACATCCTTGGCCTTAGAACCAACTCTCCAGCCTGCCTAAAGCTGCGGACAAGGCTGGTGTGGCCAGGAGCAGAACTTTGGTCACGGCAAACCGTCAGATCCCACAACCACTGACTTCGGGGTGCTGATTTTCCCTCTAAATCCGCAGATCTCCCTTTAAATCTGACTCCACTGGGAAACACCCCCAGAACAGCATTGAGCTGGTGGCCAAGTGTCCACCTGGCGTTAAAAGTCCAGCTCATCCCAGATCTACAGCTTAAAACCCACCAGGCACAGGTGAGATCTGGGTGATCCCCACAGCCCCGCTGAGGACCTGGCACCTCTTTTGCCCCTCCCGTATTCCCGAGAAGCCGAACGAGTTCCTCGGGAATTTCGGTGCTCCTGGGTGATGCAGAGCTGCTGCTTTGATGTCCTCAGTTCCCTGCGCTCAGCACTCGTGTCCTGATCCCAGCTGGAGCAGAACAGTGCTCGGAGGTGGGATCCTGACCGGAGGTTTTGCAACCAGCTCCCCTTTTTGCAGCTTAAGCTCTTTTGTGCTCTCCGCTAAGCCGGGTTTAAATCTCCAGCCACTGTCTGCCCCCCGGGCTCAAAGGTGGAGCTGTTCTGTACATTAAATTACAGGGGCTGGACCCGAAAGGTGTCACGGACCTGCTCCCAGCACTCCTTTGTCCCGGTGAGCTGAGGGGATTCCATGGAAGGGAACCTCCCACTGCTCCCAGAACGAGCTCCATGACCCACCCTCGAACCTTTGGAGGGAGAATTCCTGGGACATTCCCAGCTCCAGAAAGCAGCTGCAGAGTTATAAAGTTGTTTGGCCTTCAAGACCTTCTCCTTCCACCTCATTCCATGGGCAGGGACTCCTTCCCCTACCCCAGGTTGCTCCAAGCGCCATCCAGCCCGGCCTTGGACGCTTCCAGGGATCCAGGGGCAGCCACAACTTCCTTGGTTGTGCTGAACCCCCTTTCCCCAAAATACCTCTTATTATGGATTTTTCCTCCTCACATTCCACATCCCTGCAGGGACGCAGGGACACTGATCCCCACGGGATTTTAAGATGTCAAAAATCCCTGCTCTTGAAGGAGAAACTCCCTTTTCTCCTGCGGCAGGCGGAGAGCCCCTCTCGCGCCAGCGTCAGGCGCGCAGGTATCCACCCCACCCTCTCGAATCCAGGTGGATTTCATGGATTTTCCACAGCTAATCCAGGGCAAATAAAAGCTGCCGCTGAGAGAAAACCTCCGGAGAGCTGCGGGCTCGAAGCAGAGGGGGGGCAATGGAACACCGGGAGCTCCGGGACGGGGAAGGGACGGGACTGGGACCCGCCGGGTCCCCGCGAGTGGCGGGGCCGTGCCAGCGCTGTCCATGGTACCGAGCGCCGCGGGGGCTGCCCCGACGAGCCCCGGGGCTGCTGCAGGGCTGAGCGCCCATCCCGAGCTTCCCAAAGTCAAGGAAAAGGTGGATGGCGCCCTTTGGGAAGCGCACGGACTGCTGGGATTTCCCAAAGGTGAGTGCTTGGCTCTCAGGTGATTCCTGAATCCTGGAATGGGTTGGGTTGGAAGGGAATTTAAAATTCGTCCAGTGCCATGGGCAGGGACACCTCCCACTGTCCCAGGGGGATCCAAGCCCCAAGGTCCAACCTGGCCTTGGGCACTGCCTGGGTTCCAGGGGCAGCCACAGCAAATGTGGGAATTCCAGCCCAGCCCCTGCCCACCCTCCCACACAGCAATTCCTGCTCTTTCCCAGTGGGAAGCCATTCCCTGTGTCCTGTCCCTGCAGACCTTGTCCCCAGTCCCTCTGCAGCTCTCCTGGAGCCCCTTCAGGCCCTGCCAGGGGCTCTGAGAATTCCCGGGATTTTTTCCTTCTCCTGGTGGAACAAGCTGTTGAATTCTCATCAGGATCTGCTCTGGGGGCCTTAAAAATGAAATAAATTTCTGAAACAACCCACAGCATACAAAGTGTCTTGAAGAGCTTTGTTCCAGGGCCAAAGGCAAGGCAGCTTTCCTGGAAAAGCCTGACAGAATGACCATTCCCATTAAATGACTGCACTCCCCACACACGGAAAGCTGGAGCTGCTTTGGAAACGTCCCGGAATCTCTGCTGGATTTTCAGTCGGGAATTATCAAATCTCAGAACTGAGAGTGAGGATGGTGCCATACAACAGCCGAGGTCCCCGAGCCCAGCAAGGAAGAGCTGAGGGGAGCAGTCCCCAAGGACAATGTCCTGTCCCTCCAGGAAGGGCCGTGGGACAAAAGGATTATCCCAGCAGAGCCAGACTGGGAATTCCCCCCCTCCAAAGGGAGATTCCCAGAGGACAAGGAGAGGCAAGAACTGAGGACATCTTCATTTTCCCTCATTTCTGTGCAAATCCTGTTTAGGACATGCTGTCCCCAGATCCCTGGAAGTGTCCAAGGCCAGGTTGGACAGGGCTTGGATCCACCTGGGATACTGGAAGGTGTCCCAAGGCAAGGGGTGGGACCAGATGAGCTTTAAAGTCCCTCCCAACCCAACCCAACCCAACCCAACCCAACCCAACCCAACCCAACCCAACCCATTCCATGATCCCACTTTACACCTGACAAACACACTCTGGTCACTCCGGAGTCTCCGACAAGCTGGAAAGAAATCCCAGACCTTCTGGGTCCCATCCAGCCCTGCCCTCTGGCACTGACCTTCCCTTCTTCACCTTCGCCACAGCCAAACCACCACCTCTGACCAGCTCCCAGTCGAACTGGTCCAACAATCAGACTCCAGAGGTGTTCCCAGATCTTTCTGGAGCCTGAGGGAGGACGGCCACGGCTCTGCGGTGCTCCCAGCCCACAGCCAGTGTCCAGAACCACATCCACCACTTTTCCAGCCCCCAGTTCATCCGCCCAAAACCTCCTCAAACCAAACCACAGCTCTCCCGACCCTGCTGTTTCGGGCGCTTTCCCCAGAGATTCCACCTGGGGTTTCCCAGTTTTATTCCCCACCCTCACACAGAAGGATTCCTTCCTGATATCCCATCCAGCCCTGCCCTCTGGCACTGGGAAGCCACCCCCTGTGTCCTGTCTCTCCATCCCTTGTCCAAAGTCTCTCTCCGTGTTTCCTGGGGCTCCTCCAGGCCCTGCAAGGCCACACTGAGCTCACCCCAAAGGTTCTCCTCTCCAGGCTGGACATTCCCAGCTCTCCCAGACTTTCCTCCCAGCAGAGATGTTCCATCCCTTTGCTCATCCTGCTGCCTCCTCTGGATCTCTCCAGCAGCTCCACATCCTCCCTGTGCTGGAGCCAGACAGATCCCAGCCCAACAAACCACGGCTAAGCTTCGCTTTAAACCCAAACCCGGCTGAAACCGATAGGAACCGGCTGAAGGGAGAACAGGCCCGACAATGAGGTAAGTGTCCACAGCGTGTTTCCCACCTGCTCTCCTAAATTGCCACGTGTTTCTCACGGAGCCAAAGCCTCATTTACGTGACCCTGGGCAAATCCCAGCGCCTCCCCGCGCTTTGTGTTTCCCAAACGAGAGGGGAGAGCGCTGCGCCCGCTTTTAGTGAAGTGCTCCGGGATTTATGGAGGAGGAGGGCGGGATAGGGAGGAATTATTTCACCTCGGCATTCCCAAAAAAAAAAAAAAAAAAAAAATAAAAGAAAGGTCGAGTTCCCCATACTGGTACTGGCATTTTGTGACTTAGCAGAAGCAAGGGTTTAGGGACCCATAAAAGCCGAGTTCAAGCGTTCTCAGCTCATTACACGTTTTCCCAATGTCTTTGCAGACGCAATTAAAGCAAAGCACCCTAAAATTAACTGGTTTCCAACACTGGAAACCTTTATTTCCTCCCTTCCCTGTCTAATTAGTGCCGTGCAGTCCAAAGGGAGCAGAACTCCAATTTGTAAGTGAAACTAGGCCGAGATTAAAACCACACTCGGCAATAATGGCCCGGCGCTCCCGTAATGCCTCCTGCCTTCAAAGGGCCGAGCCGGGCTGAGCTCATTAATCCTCACAGGTTGGTAATTTGGGGTTATTAACCTCGGTTTACAGCCAGATCCTACAGAGGTGGAAGTGATTTGCCCACAGGCACCGGCTCAACGCTCGGGACCCAACCAGGACTTGGGGGAGCGGCAGCACCGGAGTTGGGGACCCTGTGGGATTCCAGAGGGGAGCTCAGCGCTGGGAGGGGCAGGAGAGAGATTCTAAGGGATTTAGGGTCGGCTGTAAAGCTTTTATAAACCAGAGGGGGATGCGGGAGCACCAAGCTCGGTGGGAGTTGTGCAAGAGCCTCTCCTTGCTCGCCATTCCTAACGCCAGGAATATCAAAGCTTTCCTGTTTGGTGGATTTTCCTGCCAGGCTTCAGGCCCTGCTGCTTTCCAAGGGGCCTCTCCGGAGGCTGGCTGCCTTTGGAGACTGCCAGGATAAATCACCGGGAAGAACACTCCCCCACGAGGGTCTGCACGGCCAAACCCAGCGTGTTTATCCATGGATATCCAAGATTTCACTCTCACATCCCGGCTCGCCTGCTGTGTCACCCCGGGGGCACCAAAACCCATGGAAA
>WAAE01026300.1:0-20443 GCA_013400495.1 Nicator chloris
ATTAATATATCTTGTAATTCCAGTGATTAACATTCTACAGAAGATAAATTTTTGTTAGTTTTATTATGTTACAGTGTGAAGTCCCATGCACTGTCCTTCCAGTACACCCTCAATCAAACAGGGAAGATCTGAATTATGTTCCTAGTATTTACAAGGTTAAGAGAAGAAAGCATACACTAAAATTTATATCTTCTGAATGATCAAAAAAGATGGCCAATTTTAAAATACTCCCTTCCAGAACATCTCCCAAAGGCAGACACATTTCTGCAGGAATTAAACGGAATCATTGTGTATAAAATTAAAACTTTGAAATCATTGCTTACTTACCAAATTTGACCTTGGTGCTTAGTGATAACAAAAGATATAATATCTCCTCTGTTCATCCATTATAAACACACATCAAATATTGCAGGGGGAGCATCTGGTTTTAAGAGGCACTTACTTTGGAATGACAGACTCAGAGATGTAATGTACTAAAGTGATACATTTTGATTTCTATTACTGGCCCTCACAATTACCATCAGTATCTCTATAGTGTGTTTTTCCTATTCTGCCAAACAAACCGTATTTCTGTTAATTATATGACTAAATTAGTCATTCCAAACTTAATACCTCCTAAAGCCATCAGCAGATGTTCCTTTATAATCATTGATGTCATTCCCTAAATGATTGAAAAGGAGACATTGCTGGAGTACTAGGAGTGAATGGTAACTTTGGTGTTCTTGTCTAACTTTAGCTGTGTAACAGGGAAGCATCTGGCCTGCCTCACTCAAACAGGCTCTCTCCACAGACAGCAACACTCCCAACAGGAAATTCACCCTCTTTAAAAACACATGGAACAAACAGCCCTGTCACACTCCTCTCTCTGTCTCTGCAGGCAGCCCAATTATTTAGCCCAGTCAAAATTGCCACCTTTGAAAATGCAAACTGGCAAAATTGATGCCATCTTTTAGCTGAATATGGTTACAATCTGCAGGTCAGAGTCTCTTCCTCATTTCAGCTGATCTTGTTTTATGTTTCAATAAGATGAGAAGCCTTCCTGGTCTGGCAGGAGAAAAGATCTCTGCATGATGAGTAATATTTAGCACCTTCCACAAGTGGTCTCCCAGGCAAGTGCTACAGTCAAACGAAGTCAGAGATAAATATTCTTAGACTGCTTATGCTTATTTTGAAGTCAATAATAATTATAAAGTTATGTCACCTATGAGATCAATGTAAACATTTAATGCAATATTTTTAAAATATGGACAACACAAACAAAGCAGAGAGGCAATGAGAGGAAATGGGATTTACTTGGACTTCCAGCTACATCCTTTGAGAATATCATGTCTTTTCTCCTCCTTGCTGCTCTATCAGTCTGTACCACAATTTACTACTGGAGAAAAAAAATTACTGTTTTCCCTCTAAATAGCTATCAGCATGTTCTTTCTCAATAAATCCTAGTGAGATCCCTGGTGGTGGCATAACAGTTAACAAATACAGAAAGTGATATAGAACAGCTTCATTTACCCAGCATATTAAAACTACAGTTGTCAGCATTTAATGTCCCTGATATCCTTAACCCCCTACAAGTTGTAGAATTAGCTAAAGCTTTGCCTCCAGGTATCCCATCAGGATGCTCCAGTACAGAGATTTCCATTCAGTGTAACTCTCTAGGAGTAAAAGATCTTTTTTGACATACTTAATGTGTCATAATAACTGCAAATTTATTGTATCAAGCATTAACCACTTTCTCCTTCATACATGCCTGGAGCAAGGAAGAAACATCACTATTACCATAACTATGCTACACTGAATGAACAAATATGCAGAAGCCTTACTGCAGACTTCAATCATTTGCATTATTTTTAAATGATATAATTTTAAAATACATTCATTTTAGAGCCATAAATGAGAATGGAGCAGATGGTTAGAGCTTAATTTAGAGTAATTTGTCTATTAAAATACACTGCATTGCCAGTGAGTCTTTGATATAGCACTAACTCATTACAATGGAGCTGTAATTTATGGGGTAGAGGGAAAGGTATTGGACCTTTAGGAAAAGTTTACAAGCTTAGAGTATTCACTAGGAGAAGTGAACACAGATAAGCATTTCAATACAAGATTATTAAGAAAAAAATGGAAAAAGCAAAAATAATGGAATTAAGGTTTGCAGTCCTTTCAGAATTCCCAGTGTTCCTACACAGAAAGGATATTCACATGCACAAATAAAAGGACCTTCTTTACATAATGTTAATCATGGATTTCTTCATTTGCACTGACTATTAATGCTTGAAAAATGTAGAAGCTTATGGCTTCACATTACAGCAATAAAGACTTTTATAAATAATTTTTTGGAAATATTTTAAATAAGCAAGTTATGCATATTGAAATTCATTATTGTATTGTTCTCTACATTAAAAACATGATTTAAAGCTTTTTCATCTTAATACAAAAGCCCAATAAGGCTGTTAATGTGTTCAGTCTGTATTAGAATTAATTCCATGTTCATTATCTATCTGTAGGGAAAATGAATGAGCAACAGGGAGGCAAAAAGCACACATAGGATATAACAATTTAGGTTAATCAAAGCTAAAGGTAATGTGAAAAACTTTAAAGGGACATAAAATATAAAAAGTATAAGTTTCTTTCAGAGAAAATTCACTGCTGTTATAGTCAAACTGACATTAGGTGAAATAAATTTTTTTTAATACCTTCCCCATATCTAAACTATTTTTTTATTCCAGAAAGGAAATGTTTCTGTAATTTTTATCAGAGTACCAAAATTTTTCCTTAATACTTAGAGGTTGCTCAAAAGATGGTGATTAAACACATAGTTACAGATTAAATTATGTAGAAAACAGTACTAAATCTGTTATGAAGCTTGTATTCCATATACACATTCATATAAATAGATATGTGTCTATATTTACACATATTTATAACTTCTTACGTGGATATGTAGTGTTCATATCTGGTTGCAATGAGAGAACTGACAATTATTAAATATATTAAAAACTGCAGTACCTTATAACTCGTACAATTAGTTAATTGTGACAAAATGTTAGAATAATTTATTAGGGGTGGTGCTGGGGTGAAAAGTTCACGTTGTGGAATCACAGAATGCTTTGGGTTGGAAGGAACCTTAAAGACCAGCTGATTCCAACCCCCTGCCATGGGCAGGGACACCTTCCACTAGACCAAGTTGCTCCAAGCAAATGAGTTGTATCAAGAATTGTTTGCCACATATGACTGTGGCAAGGAGGAAACAGAAGTTTAGGACAGAAGAGTCCAGTTAAGTGTTTTTTCCACAAACCAATAATACCCGAAAAATACCCACATATCCAAAGGCAATTTCTGATTGAGATATTTTAGAAAAGATATTTTTATCTTTTAAAAAGAGATGCTGTGTAATATCTAATTTTCTAGCTTAACATGAATGTGTTCTATTTGATACAAAAGTATTCTGCTCTCCAAGCTGACTATATAATAAATTAAAGCTTTGTTCAATTTAGAATATCACACATAAATATTATTAGCATAAAATGGAAAAAAGTGAAAGGCAAATTCATGCTACCAGGCTGCAGGTTTATTTTAAAACACAAACTAAATTTCATATGACAGGACTTCCAGTTGGAAAAAAGAGCCTCTTGTCTTGGATTGTATGAAACTAGAAAAGGGAAGGAACAAGACAACATTGTGTGATTTCCTCTTTTCAAATTATTCTGATGCTTGCCAAAACTGTATCTTCTTGAGCCTGCTCCAAAAACGTCTAATATCCCCCATAGCTTCTATCTAATTTATACAGTACATTTTATATATTAGTGGATATGTTTCTATCTTTTTGTCAAATATCCAAGCAATTACTGAACTGCTAGACATGGGTAATGATATTTGGTGCTAGAGTAAGAGAAACCATTTGCAAAATTTTATATGTAGTATGATCTTTAATTTTTAAGTAGAAATGAGCAAAGAAAAACAAACAAACCCCAAGCAGCAGAACTTGATGAACTAAGAAAACAGTCTCTTCGTGGTATGCATAAACTATTTTAATAAGATAGTGATAAGAACTAATTTTTGAAAGTGTATCGAAATGAAGAGATCAGAAATCTATAATTTTAGAGTTAGGATCAGAACTCTCAGTTAATCACCAAAAGCATCCCTTCCACTCTGATTTTTTAGAAAAGCAGTCTTGTTTCAATTTATTTTAAATTGGATATATAAAACCAAGACTCTCACAGCTCAGTTCTGATTCTACCTATTGACTACAAAGGGAACTAAGGGTAACCAGCTAAGACTTAGACATTGGACTTCTGGGTTTCTGAAATTCTCCGAAAACAATTCTAGCCTGACAGTTTTAAAACTGTGATTGTGTTATGTGTCTTCCTTGCAACATAAATAAATACAAGCTTTCAATGACCCATTTTATAATGGCATGAGCTCCAATGCAAACTCTTCCACTCCACCAGAAAACTGTGGTACTCATCTGGTCCTGCAACTGGCACACCCAGGGCTTAGAGTTTCTGCATGGTGACATATCTGGGCATTCCATGCTTATCTGGAAAACAGTTAATTCCACCATAAATTCAAAGATCTGAAATTCACTCAGCTTGGCTACAAGCTACTGGATATTTTATGTAGACTTTTTTAGATTATATATATATATGTAGAAACATTCTGGTAACACAAAAATAACATTTTCAAGCAGTAATCATGCAATAAACTGAAGATTTCCAGCTGCACGAAATCTCGCTATATCAAAGAACACGTTGTGTTTTTGTCAAATATCACTTAGTTTGAATATAGCATATTCCACTATACCTTTGGAGCCTGTGCTTTTCCAAATTTGAGATAATTTCCTAGAGGGTGGTTCTGTATAAACAGAAAAACAAACAACCTGAAGTGTATTTGATTACTTCCAGAAAGACCAAAAATATTGTCAATACTGTTCAATACATTTAATGAAAAATACATTATGTGAAACAATCCTGATAACATTCTATAACAGCACTAAGTCAAGTCAAAAATGTAACTGTGTTTGGTTGAAACTCGTAATACACCTGTGTTAAATTAATGTTATCTAGTCACACTGAGATCCTCTGATGAGAAATGCTGGATTCCAGAAGTGCAAAAATATTTTGATGGCATCTCAAAATTTCCAGAATTCCCAAAAGAAAACTATAATCCTCTGGCAGCTGGCAATATGTTGTTGATTCAATACATTGCCTGCAATGAAAGCCATGGCAGTGTGGCTTCAGGGAGGGTTGAAAGGAGGGTTTTGGTTGTCCCAGAACTGAATCCAACCCCTGAAAGTCTATGGGGCTGTATGGATACGTGCTGCATGCCAGGATCCCCACTTTTCCAGGGTCTGCTCTGGACAGGGTGGAGTTAAAATCAAACTGTAGCTTCAGGATGAATAAAAGGATTAATAATGCAAAAAATAGTGATGCTGTGAATGGGCATAAAACCAAAGCTATTTGTTTACCTATTAAACATTCCTCCCCTAAACTCATAGCATCCTATGTATTCCTGCTTCCCAAAGGTATCTAGAAACAAATCCAAATACAGACAGATTCTAAACAATGCAAATGGAAATTCCCTCCTCCCTGGAAGATTCAGTGTTGCAGGACTACTAATTGTGGAGTGGTCAGCAACCCTTCCATGGGCATTGAAAAGTCAGGGCTTCATTTGATTACAGGCTTGAAAGAAACCATAAATAAAATGCTCTGTTCTTTTCTCTAAAGAGCAACAACACTCTAAACAGTGACAGTAATATAGAATTGCACCACAGATTGTTTCTGAAAGCAATAACAATTTTTTGTAAGTTTAATGGAAATTCATTTTTCTGTATCTTACTAGTAAAAATGAGGGCTTCTGATGATTAAATGAAGCCTGTGTAAATATTCAGAAAGGTTTTGTAAAATGAAACCTTTTCACCTAGCCAAAGCAGAGACATTTTTGCTTATTGGTTTGAAGAGCAACTATAAAATAAGATTTATTTTAGAAATCTCTTAGAAAAATGATGAGGGTAATGTTTCATGGAAAAAAAATTAAATATAAGACCAGTACAGCATTTATTTGCTCAAATATTACTTTCCAACTGCCAGAATATTTCAAAGCTACATTTTTCTTATCAATCTACTCCATAGTTTATATCTTAAAACATTCAGCTTAGAAATCCTTTGCAGATGCAGGTGTTAAGATTCACAGCAGCCCAGAACTGTAACGAGTAGGTGGATATTTGTTTGGTCTACAGGCAAAATAAGCATCTTCTCCTCTGGTTTTAGTTATGTGATGATGGATGCCAGGGTGCAGCAGGGCCAGTCACTCCTTTGGGCTGAGCACTGGGAGCAGGGAAGGGTCCCCATGGGGAGAGAAGTCCTGAGCCCTTGGATGGGGCATGGGTGAGGTCCCAGGTCCCAAGTCCCAGGAGACTGCTGAGGACCATTGACCCCTAACTGGTGTCCTCGGGGTCCTGAAAATGTGGAATAATTTAAAAATTTTATTAAGTAGAAAAACCGAAAAAAGCAAAATTCTACTAGAAAAAGGAAGACTTTAAGCATTGAAAGTCACCTGAATAGAAACTCTTCTTTGTCCTTGAAAATATTTGCTACTCTTTTTCCTAACCAGAGTTCAGACTTTAGGTCTGAACACAAGACTGCAACTCAAAACTTTGAGCTGGGTACCAAAAGTGTCTTTAGCTGCACAAATCTCTCCAAATAGAGCCTTTTATTCTCTGTGTACTCAAAAATTGGTATAGTCCATTAATTAACTAATTTAGATTGAATAGAATGAGGTCTTCTGCTCTGGGATTTGTAAGTAATGTCTCAGTCACTTGAAATGAGACTCAGTACTATTGACTGCATCCAGTGACCTGAAAATACATTTTCCCCCTAGCTTTAGCTAATGTCTTCAAACATCAACCCACAAAATTTTTATGACAATTGATGTTTGTCTGTAATGTGCATCACTCTAAAACATGTTACAGTGTCCTGTATCAACCCTGAAGAGCAAAGATAATTGAGAAAGCCAGCATGAAAAGTACATACACTCAAAATACTTCATATCTTCAATGTCAGCACCTAGTACACAACGCATACAAATTACTATGAGAGGTTATATTAAAGCTTTCTGTTACAAGCAACAATAAACTTTGATTTCTATGTTCAGTATTGGACATACAATTTTAAAAAACTAAATTTTATAATTATATTTGGAGGAAATTCATGGGAATGACAACAAAGGTTGAAACTCTTAACTCATTCCCCTGGAGAAGAGCTGCACACTTTGCTCACCTCAATAGAAATTTTGTGGGTAGATACTTAACTCTTAAATGCTCCTAGAGAAGAAAATGGTTTGTAATGGTTCTTCCCCTTCTGCACAGACAATAAGAATATCACTAAGATCCTGGCATCACAACATTATAAAATTTGGCAGTCGTTCAAGTGTTGTAAAATTAATTGAAACACTTCTTAGCAGATTTTGTGCATGCAATTTGGTACATTCAGAACTGTGCAGGCTGGTCAAATTATAACTGGAAGGAAGAACTTAGTAAAGGGAATAATTTAAGTTAAGAAACTGGAAAACGCCATCACTGTAAAATTCAGATACCATTTTGTTGGTTGGTTGGTTTGGTTTGGTTTGGTTTGGTTTGGTTTGGTTTGGTTTGGTTAGGTTTGGTTTGGTTTTTTCCCTGGCAGCAGGGACATTCCCCAGACATCTCTGGTTTTTAATGGAATTCCAGCTGCCAGGTTTGTGCTGAAGTGCTCAGAATTTAAGAGAGCTGAGATGTCTCTGTACCTGCCTTATATCTGTGGTGTGGTGGCACTGATGACCTAAACATTTTCTGAATTATTTTTGCTAGCAGGCAGCACTGACAACATACAAAACATAGACAAAATTTGGCAAGCCTCTGGAGGGCAGAGAATTTCTTTGAAGTGTTCTTCCTACAGAATCAATTCAGTCAGATCATCTGACACCCTGCTACCAGTGCTCTCTACGACGAATTTATTGCTTGGATGAAAAATAACCCACCAGTTTCTGAGTCCCCAAAATGCAATGTTGAAGACATGCAGTTCACCAGGCTCTGAGTGAGAAATGCTACTGATTGGTTTCTTTGACCACAGTTTTCTGTGTGTACAGTAAATTGTACACAGTATTAGAAAGGATGTTCTGAGTAGGAAGGGTAATGTCCTGTTTGTCTTGTCCCACCTAAACACACTGGATTGGAAAGAGGTGACAGAAAGGAGAAACAGATTTCTAAATCCCTGAAGAAAAATGATCACACTGAGCCTGGGGAATACTTTGAAATGAAGGTAGGAAGAGACAGAGGAACCTGGGAGGTTGTAGCCTGGAAGACTAAGAGGAACAGGAGGATCTTCCTGCAATTGTGAGCAGACCCCAGACTGCTCAGAGGTAATGAAAGATTTTCCTGGAAACATCACTAACTGACTGGAGCATATGGCATTTAACCCATCTTACTCAAACTTTTGGGCACCCTATGTTCCCTTGAACACAAAGTTACAGCCTCCTGAGGAGGCTGTGCAACATAAATAATAGTCACTACTAGAAACCTCATGAATCATCGGGAACATGATTGAATGCATCATTACCAAGGCAAAAAGAGAGAAAATTTCCATTCCTTGTTCTGCTTTAGATTCTTTTTCAGAAACATTAATACAAAAGAGAGAAAAATAGTACAGACTGCATAAATTCATATCAAAAGAACAAAGTACCCAAATCCTCTGAATATCTTGAGCTGCAAGGTACAGTGTTCTGTACATAACCATTTAAGAGTGACTGAGTGCCCAACACTCCTGAAGGTACTGCTTTTCAGATGAGCCAAAAATGGTCTCAATACATAGACAGAGTTGAAAGAGAGGAATGTTGGCACTGGAAATAAAGGAACCCTCTGCTTGCAGAATGTGAAAAGGATATGAGCAAGGTATTCCATAGAAGAAAATGTCATCTGTGCAAACACAAGAGGAAGAAGAACTGGTTAGGTAGCAGCTCTTCAGAAATAAAGCTGAGTTATTACAAACCACAAAGCACACTGGTATCGATGATACACAATCACAAAACAACAACAATCATTACGTTAGAACATGCATAGAGTCATAAAGATTATCTATCCTGTGCCTCACCACTCTGAGAAGTCCTCACTTGGTGTACTGCATCCATCACAGCATTACTTAGTTCAAGAAAGCTACAGGTTAGCAAGACTGCCTATCTTGATGCCACATTATTTCTAATTCCTGACAGGGCTGTTTGGCATATGTTTGATTGGACACTGAGCTACACTGACGTTTTCAGACACTCAGTGCCCAACACTAAAGAAACCACAGCTGATATGCTACATGTGTGAATTGTCTTCCAACCACAATTATCTCTAATTGATTACAAGGAACAGAAATTCTACATAATGTTTTCCTTAATATCCTCCTGCAGTTCTTGACTTGTAAGATATCTGATGTGCAGCTCATTAAAATCTTTGTCCTGCAGAGAAGAACAGCAGAACAGCTCATTGCCATTTGCTCCTCTCATAGAATCAGCGATTTTTCCTCTGTACCTTGCAATACTAACAGCTCAAGAATAGCATCCAAATTTACAATAACCTTGCCAAAAAATTATTCATGAAAAGATCATCATAACAACGGATCCAATTCAAGTATTTCTAAACCTCTTTGCTTTGCTAGGGCTGAAGGTCAAGAAACAAACATTCAAGCACACTAGAAGTCTGGGCAGAAGAACACTGAGGAACTGAAGGTCAGCAAGTGCTTATCTCCTGTGAGACTTAATCCAAAGAGCCACAAGTCTCTCTATTCAGATTCAATTCCATCTTTCTTGAATTCTTATAATCAAGCTCAAGCCTATCTTTTTTACATCCCCAGATACACTATTCTTGCCCATTGGCAAATTTCAGACATTATCTCAGCTTTTCAGATGACATTTCCATGGATTATTATGCTGCAAAGCTGTCAACTTCCAGTGTTCATGGTCTCTCACATGGATATTTTCCAACAGTTAATCTCTTCTTACAACCTCTGAGGAATTGGAAATATCGATAGAATATCCTGGAGCAGGTTCTGGAAAATTTCTCAAGTCTTTGAAAATACGGCTTACAAAAAATCCAAACAACAAACAAATCTCCCTGGCCCCGTCAGCTGTTTCTCCTGCTAGAAAAGATAGATAATTCTTTCTACAAAAGGAGATAGGGACAAAAAATCCAACCTAATTTATGGACAATGGGCTGATAAATATCACATAAAAACTAATGATTGAAAACCTAAATAAAAGTTTTGTTTGCAACAGGGTTACAACTTTAGCTGTTAATCCAGTAAAATTAAAGTTGTCTTCCAGCTGCCTCCTGCAGACTGAGACTTCTTGATGTGTATCCAGGCTCCTTATGGTTTCTTTTATTGTCTATTAGATACTGCTTTTTGTGTTTCTTTTTTTTTACATGTTTATGATAAGCTGTTGGGACTACAAGTTACTGGAATGTGGGTGGTGTGAACCACAGTGACACTGCATGCACCTTGCCATCACAGTCCTTCCAACCAGATGAACCTCAAAGGGTTTCATGTCTTTGATGGAATTAGTAGGAGTCTCACAATTATTCACGTCTTCAGTGTCTGGTGGGATCATAGCAGCTTTTAACAGACATTAACTTTTACATTTCTCCTGCATTAGCCAAATGGTATCCAGGACTGTTCTTGGTCCTTTTTTATGGCCCTCTGGCTGGTTGCCACTGCTCTGCTGTGGTTTTCAGCCTTGCAGAGATATTACTGAGTGTTGATAACATTATCTCAGGATTCATTGCATTCTCCATGTCCTGCAAATTTTGCCCTATGCTGTATTTCCACCAAAAGTGATTTTTCTGAGTAACTTCCAATCTTACCTCACAGCACAGAAGTTTCAAAAGCGTGTCCTGTAACCATTCAAGCACACTTTGGCAGTGATTTTTAATAGCCATTTTCTAGTGAATTTAAGATAGGACTATAACTCAAATTATACAGCTATTCCAGGTACATTTTCTGAGCATATTAAGTATCTACTGGCAGTAGCTTTGGCCTCCTAGTTTTAGATGAGTATTTTCCTAATTTGCCATTGAAAGTCACACCTTTAATCTAATAGCTTTGCAGGATAATAGCATTTTAGTCATGATACAGGTTTCTTTATTTCCTTAAAAAATTTGGGGGTTGAGCACTATTTTGTTGGAGGATTTCTCACCAGTTCTAGGCGGCTGTGCTCAAAATTTCAAGGGTTGAAATGATGCCTCTATTGTAGGCAGCTATATCCATCTTTCTTAGCTACAACACTGAAGACATTCTGTATTCTTGCAGGTTTGCAGACTGTGAGGAGATATTTCCAGCTGCATCTTGCCTCTAAGTGTGCCATTCCCTTGGTTTCCTTCTCTGTTGTTTCATGGGCTTCTCACCAGGAGTCTGCATTTATCCACTGGCTCCTGAGTTAATTGTCAATGAACACCACTTGGCCTCACTTCTCCAGTTTAATGTTGCTGTTTACTTGACATTAAATTATGCCTGGCTCCCTAAGCCAGTAGCAATTGAATTTAGTTACTGGTCTAACAGCATAGCTGCAATCATAGAAGTGGAATCATTGGCATTTTTCTGCAACACTTCATCCTCGGCATCTCCTCATCTTCTAAAGATACACTGAAGTTTTCTCCCTTTACTAGAAATTTTTGCAGCCTTGTTGATTTTTACTTCTTCCCTCTTGAGATAGCATAACTTTAGAGGATAAAATTACCCTCTTTCCTACACATTGTACTTTATTGCCTAAAAATAGGCAATTCTTCTTTTCACAAAATTGTTTTCCACAAAATGTGCACCATGACAAACATGCCTGTATTTCAGCTCACCTGCTTCCCTTCTTGATTCTGATAGTTTGAACCTGTGTATTTTGAGTTTATTATCCATGTAATTTTGTTGGTATTAATTTTCATTTTGTATTAATTCCTTGTCTTGGTCCTTTTATTTGGGCTTGTTTTTAATGTCATGTTTTCTGGAATAGAACCTCTTGTGTACAGTCCTACCTCTAGCTAAGTATTTTTAATATATTTGATGTTGCATGTGTATTTTGGACTTCTCAGCAATGAGAAATCTTTTTTTTTTTTGCTCCTCAGTTGTGGGTGTGAAGCCAGTATTCCTTTATAGTCTTACTGGGTACATAAGGTTAAATGGTACTGTCTTAAATCCACATCCAATAAAGATGGGGGACTTTACAGGGAATTCCTAGCAGAGATATGAATTACCTGATACTGCCAACAGGGTATTCAATGAGTGGGCCTGCAAATTCCCCTGTGCTGCATCCACACTGGGGGCCAAATTTCAAAATTCACTGATGTGGACGTGGAGCTTAGGCTTGAGAACAGCTTTGGAAAATCCCTTTAGGTGCAGGACAGATGTATATGGACACAGATAACTGAAAGTAAAGTCCTATATAAATGTCTTTTCTGGCCTTTTAGGTGTGTTTCCAATTATTGGCACATTGTTGACTTACCCTTTTTGTATTTTCCATCATTTTCCTGTCTTCATCTCTCATTGACTTTGTGCCAGACAGACACCAGTTCTGCTTTCTTATTGATTTCATTCTAGAAGTAGGATTTTACCTACAACTTCATAATTCCCTGGCATCTGAGACTTTCCATGATACCTCATACCTTTGTTTCCAGTGCTGATTTCTTTCCATTTACAACATTATCTGTTTGCTGATTCTTTTGTTAGATTGAGCACTGTCACAGTGCTTCATTTACTTACTAGCTAGTTACTTGCTAGTGAGTAGCATGAACATAGTAAAGCACTTGTAAAACTGAAAATTAGCCTGGAACGTAGGTAGCTAAAGATAAGTGAGATTATTTGCATCCAAACTATCAACTCCTCTGTAAGCTACAACAAACGCAATCAGGACCACTTTTGCAAAGATCCTTGGATTTTTTTCTTGTTCTTACAATTAATTGGTCTTGGAGATTTGTTTTTCCTGATCTTATTGTAAGTGAAAGCACTAAAATCTCATAAAATCCATGGGTACCATCACCTCCTACATTAAAACTTTTCATATCCAGGTCTCCATAGAAAGAAGTGAGCCCAGCAGGACACAGGAGGGAGGGGATCCTCCTCTGTTCCGCTTTCATGAGATCCCACATGGAATATTGTCTCCACTTCTAGAGTCCCCAGTTTAAGAAATACAAGGATCTGTTAAAGAGGTTGAAGAGGAGGGCCAGGAAAATGGTCAGAGGGCAGGAACAGGTTTCCTGTGAAGACAGGCTGAGAGCTGGAGCTGTTCAGTCTGGAGAAGGCTTCAGACTGACCTTTAAAAAAAAATGGGGGCTTATAAGAAAAAAAGGGGAAAACCTTTTTACCAGGATCTGTAGTGACAGGACGAAGGTCGATGGTTTCATACTGACAGAGAGCAGGTTTACACTGGATATAAGGCTGAAAGTGAGACTGGAAGGGGCTTTTTGAGCAACCTGGTCTAGTTTAAAGTGTCCCTGCCCATGGCAGAGGGGTTCAACTGGATCTTTGAGGATCCTTTCTAACCTTCACCATTCTATGATTCTGTGATCCTCTGTCACTCTTTGAGGAGGTTTACAGCTCACCAGTCTTCTGAATGCTTACTCAATTCCTTTCACACTTCCATTCAACCCAAACAGTTCATCAGGAATACTTTTGTCATTGCAAAAGTATTTTTACAATGAATTGTAGATTTTTTGAAAATTGAACTTTGGTGGAAATGTATAAGTTTAATCAATTAACTTTTTATTTTAGTCCATCTCTGGGGTAGAGAATGAGATTGATAATAGAAGAGTTGTCAAATGAGTCACTTCACCTGTGGTGCATCCAATCAAACCTTACATGATTTCAGTCAGGGACCTATTTGAAGTGGACATTCTTCCACCAAAACCATGATTATCTAAAGTGGGATTCTTATTTCTCCTGACTGCAGCTCTTCCACATTACATAAATAAGTGTTTATTGGAGCAGAAAATTGGACAAGTGCCTGATATACTTAGTGCAAGTTTCTTAACCATAGCTCTTTTCAATAAAGAATATATCCTTCTTGGACTTAGAGCTTTCTGAATTAAATTTCTGAATTTCCAAAACAACTTCAGTTTCCAATTTACCACTAACCTTTTTTTTTTTTTCAGGGCATTGCACTGTCATTCCAAATTCAAAATAAAAGAAAGTTGGAGACTGCAAAAATTCAGGAACGGTTGAGTCAACTGCAAAAGAAAAAAGTTTTAGGCATAATAGAAGCAAACTAAATCCCACTGATTCCTGCATCAAAATAACATCTCTCATAAATGTCTCATGCCGCATTGTTCTTCATGGGTACATCAGTATTTTATTCCTTTTTACCTTAATCTTAAAGAAATAGGGTAACTTGCCCTGTTTTCAGTTTTGGCTGCAATGGATCAAGAAGGCTGAAGTTGAGCTAGAGATTATCCAGAGGATAGAAAAAATAATGAACAGAGGTCTGGTGCAGATTTTAGTCTGATTCTTGTTCCAAATAAATTATTTCAAAACATCTAAATATTAGTCCTAGACATTGCTAAAATTCATACACAAATCTTGCATGGTATTTTTCACAGGGCAACAAACCACACTGTATCATTACATGTTTTCTCATCTTCCCAATTGGAATAAAAATATGCATCTTTTTTATATTCCAAAGAGGCAACATCTTTTATTATTTAAGCTTGACCTCTCTCTTGATAGAATAGTGTTATTAGTGGACATGAGAAAAAGTTCTTGATATAATTGTCTTGACTGCAATTTTCCATCTAAAATAAAAGGTTTAAAAGTAGGAAATATAATATATGAGCGTGAATATAATGACACAATAGGAAGTAACATATACCCAAAAGATGTACAGTACTATCATGAAAAACATATAAATGAGATTTTTATTTATAGATACCTGTTATTAATGCTTAATATTTAAGAAAATAAAAAGCTCTCTTATTAATATGTTTGGTAAGAGCCTAAATGTTCAGATGGATATTAGAAGACAAGAGGAATTTAACAGTTTCTAGAGTTCCTTAATCTTACTATCTCAGAAAAAGGAACTTGATGTAACCATGGCAACTTTACTCTTGGGTCAATTGTGTTTAAACAATATGGTCCAAAATTCACTTTACATATCTTTAAAAATGTGCAACTTTCATATTTCTCCTGATACATATTTTGCAGCATTAGACCTCAGTGTTTTAAAGAGACTGTTGTCACAACAAAGGCAGCTTAAAGCTGAAAATATAATCTAATCAGGAGATATAGTAGAAATATTTTCTGTGAAAAACTTGAGGAAGAGGAGGAAAAGGCAAGGAAATGAAATGTTATGTGATTTCCAACAGCCAAACACAAGAATTGCAAAAAAGAGCAATTGCTTGACAGACATTCCATTTTGGACTACAGAAGTGCCTAGAGCAGTTACCATCAGTGATGCTGGTAAGGAAAATGTAGCACCAGCTATCTCCAATGTCTTAAATTTGACATGGATTGCAAAAGGCAGCCGATTTCACAACCTAGATGAGATGCTGAAATATCTAAGACATATCATTACCATTAGTGGGTTAAAATTGCTTCTAATCTGCTTACGGTTACGTTTTTAACTTTGTTCTATTTTTTATAGTAAGCAAATGTAAAATGTTTTAAAACTTTATCTGTTGGTAAAGCTTGTCTTTTTGATCTGGCCCAAAGTAAATTTTCATTTCTCCAAGTGTGGCACTCTCTAAAGCCAGGTTAACACACCACAGTTCCATATTCAACACAACATGCAGGAGATAAAGGAAGTTCACCCATTTCTCTGCACAGAAACACCAATGTTTGGTCATGGCCACTGACAGTTTGGAAGAGAAATCTTTCTGTGAGTAAAAGTCCCTGGCTCCCTCACAAGCAGTGATGTAGAAGACCCTGTAACTCTCTGGCACTTATATGTTGTCTGAAGAAAAGACATATTTGTATGAAAAGAAGGATGAAAAGTTATTTTATAATAATTCTTTTATTTCCCCTATGGGGAAAATCTTCACTGAAGTCTGAATTTTCTTTGATTTTTTTTTTCTATTTCATCCATTCCTGAGCTAAAAAAACATTTGAACAAGATCATTAGGCTTAAGGATGTTTTTTTCAGCATTACTGACTGGATAATAATGAAAAGGGTTTCAGGCTGTGCTATGAATAGAATGGATGGTAGAATCCTAGTATTTTAAGATGGAAAAGACTTCTTAATTCATGTGCTCCATCCTTTTGATCAAGAGACTCTTTGTAAAGCAAGGTCAAACTCTTGGATAATATATTGAACTTTTTAATCCACAATACCTTCAAAAGCTTTTCTCATTACTGAAACTAAAGAACCAAAGATCTTTTTTTTAAGCATTATCTCCTAAAGACTTTATTTAGTCAAAAGTAAATGAAACCCTTGGTATCACAGATAACATTTATGCTACATCAATAAATAAGAACCAAGATACTTCTGCTACCAAGAAAAATTAGTCATTTGTTTATGTACACATTTCTTTTGCTATGTAAGTGTTAAAATACAAAATAATGCAAAAAGATGATGAGTAAAACATTAAAACAAAGTATTTTTTAAAAAGAATTTGTTTAATAGAGCAGAGGAGAAGGTCTCAAACCCTTGTGCTTTCAATTCTGTTAAGCAGATGTGTTCACTTGTGATCTCCTACTTCAAAGATTTTTCCTACAATATTTACTTATATAAATTGCTGAAAGTTTTCTAGCTGCCTTGTACTTAGAGCTACTGCAAAATACATTTGTAAACATCATAAGAAAGAGAAGATGAATAATTTTTGTGTTGGCTAGTTCCAAAATATGTCATAATGACTTTAACAGTGCAAGAATCTCTGGATTACCTCTGGCAGAAGAAGGAGATGGAGGAGGGAGGATGCTGAGTTTTTTCTCTGTATTAACATCAGTGCTATCATCTGGAGTTCATCAAGCACAGGTCTGTTTCTAGTATCAGTATTTTGAAACATTTTCTATGAGGTTACTCAATTGGAGCTTTTTTTTTTTTTTCCTCAGCTCATCCTCATTATCCTAATTAAATAGGCTGCTAAGACCTTTACAATTCTTTTCCCTATAGCCACCATATCCATATGACTTGTCCATCCACTGATTCTTTCTTATGGCATCTGTCAGGGTCAGCAACAGCATTTCAGATTTCAAGAGACACTACTCTGCAAAGGAATGAGACAATATGTCAGCTGAAAATTGACAAAATATGTTTGCCCCAAAAGACACTCTGTTGTTCATATGCTTCAGCTCATTCATGAGAAATCCAAGAGAAATTCTGCTGTAAAGCATTTTCAGCCAAACTGTAGCCCATTGTGTACAAAATAAAAATAAATTNCCTCAGCTCATCCTCATTATCCTAATTAAATAGGCTGCTAAGACCTTTACAATTCTTTTCCCTATAGCCACCATATCCATATGACTTGTCCATCCACTGATTCTTTCTTATGGCATCTGTCAGGGTCAGCAACAGCATTTCAGATTTCAAGAGACACTACTCTGCAAAGGAATGAGACAATATGTCAGCTGAAAATTGACAAAATATGTTTGCCCCAAAAGACACTCTGTTGTTCATATGCTTCAGCTCATTCATGAGAAATCCAAGAGAAATTCTGCTGTAAAGCATTTTCAGCCAAACTGTAGCCCATTGTGTACAAAATAAAAATAAATTTGTGGTGAGACATAGCTAGTACCATAGAACTGGGGATCAGGACTATTAAATATTCCTCTAAGCACTTTGTCCTGTTACAATGGCTGTGGTGGGAAAATAGCACAACTAAATGAAGGATTTTTAAGGCTTTCTTGAAATAGTGCAGATTTCGCAGAATGGGAAGAAACCAGATGCTTTGCAGTGGTAGCCAGGGCCCCTCCACACCAGTGACACAAAACCATGGATCACTCTGAGGCTGTGATCCTGTCCACATTGCACACATCTGGCCTGAATTCTGATTTAGAGAAAACATTAAAAACAAAGCAGAATCCTTATCCTCCATAATCCCATGAGGGTCTGAAGCCTTTTTTCCTTCCCTTTCCTCTCTATCAATGTCAATTTTCCCATCAGTTTGTTTTAGCACAGTGGTCAGGTGATATACTGAAGAAGTGTTTTTATCACCTTTTCCAATTAAAAAATTAGGAATCTGCCCCAGAAAACTCTTATTTGTACCAGCAGACCCTGAAGAACTCCCATGAGCTGATTATAGATTATGTGCCATTTTCTGGCCTTGAACACTAAGAAAGGAACAAATCTTTGGCTGCTGTCATCAGTGTCATTGTCAAGGACTGGAATGCACAGAAAAGCTGAGATGGGAAGCAGCATTTGGAGATCCTCTAGTCCAACCTGCTCAAACAGGGTCAGCTTAAGCAGATTGCTTGTGGCCATGTCCAGTTTGGTCTTGAATTTCTCCAAGATGGAGACTCCACAATCTCTCTGGACAATGTTTTCCAGTATTCAGCTGCTCTCACAATCTAAAAACCCCTGAACATTATTTGAATTATATGGTATTTCCCATATTTCCATTTGTTCCCATGGCCTTGCTTCCTCTCTGCGTGCAGCACTGATAACTGAAAAGACTCTAGTTCCACCTTATTTACATCATCCCATCAGGTATTTATACACATTGAAATGATCACCCAGTGAGCCTTCTCTTCTTCCAGCTGAACAAATCCAGCTCACTCAGCTCCTCCTTGAGTGTCTGATGTCCCAATCCCAATGAACTTTTCTTCACCTTTGCTGAACTCACTCCAGTATGCCCATACGTCCCTTTACTGGGGAGCACAGTGCTGCACTCTGGGCTCCAGATGTGTCTCACCAGTGCTGAGCAGAGAGGGGAGATCACCTTTCTCAACCTGCTGGCAATGATCTTCCTAATGCAGCTCTTACCAAGGTCTCTTTGTGCAAATCTGCTTTCCAGATGATTAGTCAGTCGTGCTTGCAGCAGTCAGGATCTCCCCTGGCAGTATCTTTGGTGCCCCCTTGAAGGACCAGCAGGAAATAATAATCCAAGGGCCATTCAAGCCTAGGCAGCCTCTCTACAATGTCCCAAACCTGAACTCCCAGCAATAAAGCAACATCCCCAGGCAGCAGGTCTGGTCATCAGATGGGATCTCCATCCCCCTCCCTAAAGCAGGACTTGCCTACTGCTCTCACTTGCTGCTTCCTCCTTGCTCCATCCTTGGCTGCTTTGTTGGAAAGAGCTCTCCTGGTCCCTCATCTGAAGTTATGGCACTGAATATATTCAGATCTGCAAGTGGACATGAGTTGTTCACCTCATGCCAGAAGCCATCAGCTTAGAGCCTTCAGCATCATGGGAATCTCCATGATGAACACAGATTCTGCCTGTCCCAGCTGGGGCTTCAGGTTATTCTCTCTGCAGAACCTCTGAGAAGGTCTGATCAACCCCTTCCTGGTTGTCCCTGATGCTGTGCAGTCTGCTGACCCCTTCCCATGGTTCTTTTACCTGGGAACACAGCTCCTCTGCCTGGACACGTCTCCTGAGGGCAGGAAGGTCATCTCCCCCTGCCTCAGCAAGACTGGAGCTTGTGAATTGTCTCCTATATTTTGTTTGGGGTAAAGAGAGTGTGTAACATGTCCACATGTCCAGGTATGTCCTGCAGAATCTGTGACAGCAACAGGATCCCTGTCCTGCAGCAGCATCAGTTCATGTGTTCACTCACAGGAGCAAAATGGGTTTTGGACTCATCTTGCCTAACAAGCAACACTGTGACTGCATCACCCCAGTCACAAGGAGGCATCCCATGATCTAGTAACAATTGCCAATCCCTTTTTTTTTATTTTTCCTTTTTTTTTCAAACCAGCTGCCTTAACTGCCTGTGGCTTTCCTCACAGATGTAGCTTTCACCTTCTCTGACCTCAGTTCTGTGGTCTTTCCCTGTTTATAGAGTCTAGGCACTGTGAATGTGAACATCTTCTAACATGTTATTTCATATAACTTCATTGCATCCATATTCTCTTTATTTTTATGTCTCAATGATCCCTGATCACATTTCTAATCTCGAGATCATCACATGTCTTGTCCTTTTAATTTCTATTTCCCTGAGCTATCAGTTAAATGGGGCTGGGGTGAGATTTTCTTCTGTGTTTTTAATTCTGTGAAGTATTTTAAGATATGGTTTATAAGAAGGAAAAAAAACAGTATGTGAAATACAGCTGTTCTCTATCTTTTACACTTGGATTTCTAGTTTGAATGTAATCTTATATTTTGCTGATTAGAAAAACCCATGATTTTATTAGTCATTGTAGTGCTGCTAACCTCAAGCACTCAAATACTGTGAGCAAAACCCCAGAAGTCCTGCAGTGAAGCTGAAACCATGAAATCTAAAAATATATATGCATGAGGACACTTCATTTCCTGGGCTAAAGTTTTTAGGGCATATTGAGGTCATATTTTGAGACTTTT
>WAAE01026301.1:0-30495 GCA_013400495.1 Nicator chloris
GGGGCACTGGGGATACTGGGAGCTGCTGGGGCGGTGGGGGGAGTATGGATTGTTCCCCTGCTCAGCTGCAACAGCCGTGTGTCACCCGCCACCCCCCTGATCGGGGTACTCATGCCCCAGATTAACCCCAGTATATCCCAGCTCAGCCCCAGTGCTCCCCAGCCAAATTCCAGTATGCCCCAGCTCGCTCTCAGCATACCTTAGCTCAACTGCAATATGCTCCAGTTCACCCCCAGAACATCCCGCTGCAATCCCAGTACATCCCAGCTCAACCCTGGTTCAATTCCAGTATGCTCCAGCTTACCCCTAGCAGACCCCAGTTAACTCCTGGCAGATTCCAGCTCACTCCCAGCACACCCAAATTCAATCCCGGCTCAACCCCAGTACACTCCATTTGAACCCTGTTATTCCCCAGGTGCCTCTCAGCTGCCCCAAGCAGACCCCAACTCATTCCCAGCACACCCCCACTGAACCTCAGTATACCCCAATTCACCTCAGCAAGTCCCAGCTCAAACCTAGTTCATCCCAGTTTAATCCCAGTACTCCCCAGCACATCCCAGCTCCTCCCCGATATATTCTAATTCACCCCAACACTTCCCAGCTCAATACCAGCACATCTCAGTTTAACGCCAGTTTAACCTCAGCCTTCCCAGTTCACTTCCAGTGTATCCCAGCTCCCCTAAGCAGACCCCAGTATAACCCAGCTCAGTCCCAGTCTCCAGGGAGCCCTGACATTGCCGATAGCCCTCATTCCTGTGCCACTACAGGGGTCCTACTGCCTGAGGGGTGAGGGACATGTTGGGGGATACTGGGCGGTTGTACTACCGATGCAGGGGGTGAAGCTGGGAAAAGGGGACCCTGAGGGCTGAGCTGGCAGATTTGTTTTCTGCTGGGCATCTGGCCATTCATGGCCAAAAAACGGTGTCAGCTGCAGCTGTGCCAGGGCCCCTGCCAGCAGTGCCTGTGCCACACCAACTACCACCAATAGCACCCAGATGCTGGGTGATGCTGGTAGTGAGCTTCCCTTGGTTTCCTCCTCCTCTTCCTCACTGCTTCCCAGTCTGTCTGGTGAAGCCTGGAGCTTTACCAGTGCTGTGCAGCTGGAACTGGGATGGTGGTTGCTTTGTCCTCCAGTAATGGCAAGCTGGTTCCATGGGACACCTTCACACTGCTGGGGCCATTGGGTTGGTGTTTGGGGTGCCTAGGGGCTGCACCTGCACAGAGGGTTCCTAGGTCTAGCACCATTGCAGCAATCTTAATTTGTGGGTTCAGCCCCAGAAGCCCATTTTTGGAGGCACGGAGCTGGGTGTTGGGAGTGGGTGGCTGTTCTGGGGTGCTGGGAGGAAAGTAGCAAGGAAAGCTCCTCCATGAGCTGATGGTGGTTTTCTGGGGGTGCTCCAGCAGCTACTGGGGATGAGTTATTATGGGCCACAGCTAGGACATAGGGATTGGGATATTTAGAGCAATATTGAGGATGCGTTTGCTGCCAGATCTTAGCCTCAGAATAGGGTGAGCCCTTGAGATTTTGGGGGTGTCTCGTGGGAGGCAGGGAGTGATGCTCCCCCATGCAGGGGGTGATGTAGCTCCTGTGGCAGGACTCTGCAGCTGTGGGGGGGGTTGATGCTTGGGGAAGCTTTGCAGATGGGCTCCCCAAATCTACAGGTGAGGGAGAGCCTGGCTGTGTCAAAAGGCTTTTGCATAGTGGAGGTGGGTGCATGCGGTTGGCAGTCCCTGTGCTTCTATCCCTGCTGCAGCATCCCCTGGCTTGGCTTGGCTTGGCTTAGCTTGCCTTGGCTTGCCTTGGCTTGGCTGCAGTGCTGTGGTGGCCAGGGGGATCCAGGGGGTGGCCCTGCTATGGTGGGACCCTGCTGTTGGGGACAGAGCCTGTGCATGGGGTAGAGTTGCACCCCAACGAGCACAAAGAGGAGGTGGGAGGGCATCAGGGTTGAAAAAGGGGACACCCCATCCACAGCTAGAGGGGGTGTCATGTCCCCATGACACTTTCACTTCCCACTTAGGGGAAAGTGAAACAGGGACCCATGTGGTTTCAGTGCTGAATGTTGGGTGATGGGGCTGATTTCTTATGGAGGAAGGAGGTGCCGTGCTTCCCAGGGAGACCCATCAAGGACCCATCCTCTCCACCCAGGCTGTTGGCACAGCTGGCCCCCCCGTGCCAGCATCACCAGACCCTGGGACATTGGGGCTCCTCTGGGGTGGCTGTGCACGTGGGGTTTGGCTTCCTGACCTAGTTTGCTGGCAGCTTCCATAAAGTGTGTCAGGAACTGAGAGCGTTCCAGTAGAACTCAGTGAGTAGCAACAGCATTGCCAGATGTATTTACCCCTCTTCAGGCTGGATTTGCCCATTTCTGGTTGGATTTACTACTTTTTTCGTGGGATTTGCTCATTTCTGGCTGTATTTGCCTCTTTTCTGGCTAGATTTGTGAGGCAGGCAGCAACACTCGGAAGGGAATGCTGGGAAACTCATCTGTTTGTTGGTGCCACAGCCTGGGACATGTTTCACCCTCCCAGGTTTTACTTCGATTGGGGAAGGGGAGTGCAGGTGGGACCTTGGGGAAACCAAGGAGCCTTAGTTTTCCTGCCCCTTTGTCTCTGACTTCTCACCCGCCTCATCACAGCCCGCCTTCCACCTCTATGCACACCCTCCATCTGCACACAGAGCTGGCTCGGGGCAGTTCCCATGTCGGGGCACACCCTGGTGTGTGTAGGTAAGCCCTCAGGCCCCCGAGCAGGGGGCCGGGCACCCTCTGGCTTCTTCACATGAACCACCTGGAAATGGCAACACATGACAGAGGGAGGAGGCTCCAGAGAAGCAATTCCATCTCTGGATTGTGATTTTGCAAGCCTGAACTTGATCCCTGAACAGCACCTGGGGGGTTTGAATATCATTTGCAATTTCTTTGGCTGAGAAGATCTTGAAAATGAAAAAGCTTCACCTCCCAGGAAAGACCTTGAGTGCTGCTGAGCAGATGGGAACCCACTGAGGTGGAGTGTGGAGGGGTTTGGGTGGGAAGGGGTCTGAGGAGTTCTGAGTGCTGTCCTGGGACCCTTTGTTTGCTTTGGGGTATTTGCTGCTTGCTGAGGATTCTGCTTGGGCACTTTCGGGGTGAGGATATGGTGCTTTCGATTCCCAGCTGGGCGGGGAATCTGTGGGAGCCCTGGCAGGTCTGTTGGGGACATCACTTTCACCTCCTGACACTGGTCTCATTCTGGCTGGCCATGGGCCCCACAGCGATTTTTACCCTTTCCTGCCTAAATTAAGGAAAGATCCTAAATTAAGGATCTTTCCTTAATTTAGACAGGAAAGGGTAAAAATCGCTGTGGTACGAGACTGGTTGCCCAGTGCTGCTGAAGCATGGCAGCTGAGGAACCCCCTTCCCACTGGTGGCCAGCCCTGTTCCCACAGGTCCTTCTGCCACCCGGCTTTGTCCCCTGTGCCCACAGGAATCCTGGTGGGTAACAGCTTACTGCCCTCCCTGGGAATCCACAGGGGTTCTGGGTTGGTGGGACATGTCAGCCACCTGCCTGCCCGTCCCTTTCTGTCCAGTGGACAGAGCTCGGGTTGTCCTGCTGCCCCACAACGCCCCATCCTTGGTACCTGGTTCCTGCCGCAGTACTGGTGAGCTCTCACTTCCTGGAGGTCACCCTGCCTGGCTCTTCCTTCCTGTCCTGCTGAAAGCCCTGCCCCGTCCTTCTGTCACCCAGGGCTCACACCGTCTCAGGATCCGGCCTTCTTGTCCCCCATGGTGGCTGTGGTCGGTGCATCACCACACTGAGGCCTCACAGTTCTGCTGGGGCCTGGGTTGGCTATTGCACCACATCCCAGCTCAGAACTCTGCTCGGCTTTCCGGAAAGTTCCCATTGCTGAGGTGGCGTTTGAGGAAGTACTGGGGCGGGCAGAGACCCCTTGGCAAACCTCCACCGCGCCAGCTGGACCACAGGCAGGCTGGCCACCTCCTTCTGCTGAGCCGAGGGACCGTGTGCTGGTAATTAGCTCTCCTTGATTAATAAGCCCACAGACCTGGGAAAGGGGAACATGGGGTGCAGGCAGGGTTTGCCTCCTGGAGGAGGAGTTGCAATGGGAACTAGATCAATCGAGTGAGTGTCAGACTCCCAACAGGGCTCCTATGCTGGATTTTCCTGGCTCATGGCCACTATCCTGGGTGCCATTGAAGGGACAGGCAGGGAAGACCTGTGGAATGGGTACCACCTTATTACCTGGTGCTTGGGTGCTGAGTGCAGCTCTGCCAGTGACATACTGATGGCCCTGGTCACACCACTCCATCCCTGGCACCTCATTAGGGGTAACATTGATTACCTGGGGGAAGCTGGAGCTGGTGAAGGCAGCATGCTCACCTGTGACTCCCAGCCAGAGCCCATAGCCTCCATGGCATACAGAGCTCCTCAATCGAACAAGCCCAGCCCTCATTAGTGCCCCACCTGAGGGTGGGGAAGCCCATGGCCCTGAGAGCAGTGGTGGGATGCAGTGGGCGAAGGGTGGGCACACCCTTGCTTCACAGGGGCCTCCTCCCTGGGCCAGGGTGCTTAGCTCTGCTGGAGGAAGAGGTACATCCCAAACTCTCTGTTGAGGGCATCTGAGGTGGGCTGGGGTAGCTGCAGGAGCCCCCAGAAAAGCAGCCAGCACCCAAGTTTGGGGGTAGAGGGGCTTGCTGAGCCCCTTGGTCCAGACAAAGGGGACCAGCACCAGGCACCCCCGGATCCTTCATCCCTAGCACTAGGAGAGTGTGGGTTTGGGATGGGGCTGAGGGGTCTGGTCCTCATGTATTTTGGCATCCTGAGTTATCCCCCAAGAACACCAGTGCCACAGTGCCAGGGTGCTGGCAGCCCTTGCCATTCCCTCCTCACACCATTTGTCCAGCCTTTAATTCTCTTACAAAACAGCCCCTGTGGTGTTGCCTAATCCCGGGGAGGAATGCAGTGGGTCAGCACCGGGAGGATTTGTGTTTGGCAGGGGCCACAGCCAGGGTTACCCCCCTGACGCTCAGCAGCCAGCTGGGTTACGGCATCTCCCTGTGTTGGTTTTGCTTCTGGAATATCCTCATCTTATTTTAGCATAGAGGTTAAATGATTAATGATTGAAGGAGGGAACCTAGCGAAGGCCTGATAAATAATTTACTTGGTGAGGGCAAAGGGCTCGACAGCAATGGGGAGCTACCTAGCCTGGCACACCGAGGACCCTGTATTTCCCTCGTTGGAGGTTTGTCCCCATCCCTGTCCCCGGAGAGCAGCAAGGAGGGCCCTCAGCCACCCCAGATAGTGCTGGGACAGTGCCAGTGGTGAGTGCTGGTGCAGCTATCCCTTCCTGATAGGTCTGTCCCACTACTGTGTCAATGTCCTGGCACAGCACTGGGGATGTTGGCACTGGTGTCAATGAGTGACACTGGTGATGACTCCTTGGCTCTAGCCAGGATGGGGGGCATTTGTGGGAGCCCCATATTGGTGTCACTGTGTTTCCCTCTGCTCTTCCAGAGCCAGTGTCCAGCTGGGGCTGAGCCTGCCTGTGCTGGTGTCACTGAGGTCTGGTGACAGCAATGTCACCCAGCACCATCACTTACCCATTTTTAATAATAGATGAGGACTTTCTAAGTTTGGAAGTGGGAGAGAGAATTTTATACTGATTCAGGGATTTTTGTGGTGCTGGTTGGGATTGCTGGGACCAGTGGGTAGGTCGTGGGTCCTTCTGATTTCTCTGGTGCTGCTGATTTCTCTGGTACTGCTGATTTCTCTGGTGCTGCCAGCAAGGAGCCACAGGGGTCAGCCAGTTCTGGGTCCCTGTTGCTCCTTCCTTGGACACTTGGTCCTTGGAGCCTGAAGCAGAGCCAAACTGTGCCAGGAAGTGTCAGGGAAGTGGCACTGTGGCCACATCCCAGCACCACCACTGGGTTGCTGGTGTCTCAAGGTGTAGGGGTCACTGGCTGTGGGGACTCCCTGGTGCCTCAGGCTAGGCAGTGTCCAGTTAGTGCCGGGCTGAGGATGAACCTTGCTCAGCTGTGCGCTTTGCATCAAAACCGCATGTGCTGCAACCCGCCTGAGTCACAGAAAATGTGACTCTGACAGCAGATCAGACTGGCCTATTTATGGCTCCAGGAAATCCTCTGGCTCCTTAGCAGGTCTAAAAAAACCTCCAACAAACCCTAAATAAGACAGTGCCAGGGTCACTAGCAGTGCTGGGTGTGCCGGCATGATGGGATCTGCCTTCTGCCTGGTGCGTGCCAAGGCCATGATGCTGATTGGTGGGAAGGGCAGGGTATTCCATCCTGCTGCTTGTTGGGATAACAGGGATTTGCCCTGCCAACAGCTATGGGGTGGGAGGGCTGTTCTGCTCCAGGAGCTGGGACACAAGTGAGCCCCCATGTCCCAAGCTCTGGATGCCACAAGGGCACTCTTAGGTGTATGCACCAAGGGTACTGCACAGGTGCTCTTAGGTGTATGCACCAAGGGTGCTGCACAGGTGCTCTGCCAGCACTCCAGGGTGCCATGCTAGAGCAATGCCAAGGACAGACAGGGCTCTGGAGCTGGGAGCAATGCCATGGTGGGCATATGGTCTGTGAGGAGAGGTTTGGTGTGGTTTGGGTTGGGGGCTCCAGTGGCAGCACCCTGCCACTGGCTGTGATGGGGACAGCCCGGGAGAGGGGACAGCCTTCTGGATCCATCTGTCCATGTCACTCCATCCTGGCTTGCTGCTGTAAACCAGGGGAGCTGCATCCTGTAGGGTGACAGCCCTGAGGTGCAGCCAACAGTTCCCCTGCCCTTGAATCAGGGGCATATTCAGGCATATTCCCTGATGATCCACAATAATCCCCCAGATAATCCCCCACGGCTCTGTCCCACAACCCAAATGTCACACCCTGGGACCATGCTGGGGCCCCATGGTGCCTTCACCTCTAAAGGGATGGCCTTTATGTCTCCATACCTAAACCAGGACCCTCCAGTATTCCACACCCCTGCAGCCCCCCAGTTTAGGACTGGATGATCCTGAGGACACAGTGTGGTTGGAGGCCATAGGAAACCAGGTTGCTTCACTGGCAATGTTGGTTTTGGGACTCCAGGCTCCAACTGGTGTGTGTATTGGGACTGATCCTGATCCTGTTGTCTCCATTCCCAGGTCCTGATGTCATCCTGAGCCTCGCTGGCAATGGAAGATGCGCTGACTGGTGCAGGTTTCTGTGGCCAGCCCCCTACCATGGAAGAGGAGGGATCTCTGCCGGTGGCTGCCTGGCTGTCTGCCCTCCACCTCGACCAGTATGTGGAGAGCTTCCAGCAAAGTGAGCTGTGGTCAGTGTGGGACTGCCGGGCTCTGACGGACGAGGGGCTCACCCGCCTTGGGGTGCTGCTGCCCGGCCACCGCCGCCGCATCCTCCTGGGCTTGCAGAAAGCCTTCGCGGAGGCCCCGCTGCCTGCCGGGACTCGCCAGCCCCCTGCCAGTAAACCTGTCCCCATGAAACGCCACATCTTCCGCCTGAGCACTGCAACAGGGCTGGAGCAGCTGGAGCCCCGGTGCCTGCCACTGCCCGGTGGGACCCCACTGCTGGAGCCAGAGCAGGGTGCAAGCTTCACTCAGATGCCCCCACCCATCCCACCCAGGGTGGGCTGCCGTCCCCCCGTCAAATTCTCACCATCAATATCGGGGGGCAGCCTTGAGCCCGCCACTGCGTCCTGCAGCCATCCCCCAGCCCTGGAGGACCCCTCTTTGCCAACCCTTGGGGAGAAGCCCCCTGCCAACAGCAGGGCGAGACCCCCATTGCCGCCGCTGCCAGCCAAGCGACACCAACTGGAAACCAAGTGCCAGAGCCTCAAAGGCCCCCCACTGCCTGAACGCCCCCCCGTGCTCCCCCCCAGGGCTGTGTCCCAGAGGAGGTAAGGGGGTGGCAGGGGCGTGGCCTTGGGGATGCCCAAAGGCGACTGGGTCTGTGTGGGGGGCTACTGTCATGTGGGTGGGACCCTCGGGGTCATGACATGGGTTGTCTGGGGTACCTCCCCAGACCTTAGCACATCTCCTGGGAACACCCCGACCCCAGAGCTCAGCACATCTTCTGGGGGTACCCCCAGCCCCAGCACATCCCATGAGGGTACTAACCCTGCCCCCAACCCCAGCACAAGCCCTGGGGGTACCCCTGCCCCAGGCCACAGCACATTTCCCCAGGCTACCAGCACCGGGGGAAGGGGTGTGTGGGGGGTTGGTGCTGAGATATTTATTTTGGCTGTGGCTGGATGTATCCACCCTGGTCATCCCAGTCACCCAGGTCACCCCAGCCTGGCATGGGCTGGGGCACAGTCCCAGCAACAATGTAGAGCCCTGCCTTCCCCCCACCTGCAATGTAAGCAGTGCAGAAGCCTGAGGAACTCTTGACACCAGTGGGTGCAAGACAGGGAACTGCAGCACACAGGGAGCATGGGGAAAAGCTGCTGCCAGCTGCTGTGGCCAGATGACATGGGAGTAGGCTGGAATTTGGGGACAGCAGTGCTTGCAGCCTCCTCTCCCTTTGATGTCCCAACCACCCCGGAGCACTTCCAAATCCTGCAGAGTGCAGGCAGATGTGGAGTGAGGACTGGGAGTGCAGTTTGGAGGGGGCAGACAAACTCCTGGGTGACAGCACCCTCCCGGGGTGAAGTGGGGGAATGTCAGCAAGCCTCCCTGCCCCGGGACACCTCCCAGTCAACCTGCCCAGGACCCACAGACTCTAAGGGATATGTTCCTGGAGCTGGGGTGTCTACCTGGTCCCCTGAGGGGGGGTCTTGGGAGTGGGGCTGGGTTTGTCCTGACTGATGGTGCTGGATGGGAGCCCGTGTGTAGTCAGGATGAGAATGAGAGGGCTGGTGGCTGGGCTCCCCCTCCAGCTTCCCATCCCTGTTCCCAGTGGGCTTTTTGTGGTAAGGTGGGTGGAAGTGATCCCTCTGCCCATGCTCTGACCCCTACCTGCAGGGAGTGGGCTGGGATGCTGCGCTGGGGAGGGGGCTCAGGCAGTTGATGTGGGGGGCTGGCATGCCATAGGGTGGGCCATGTCCCTGGGGCTCCTTGGACTCCGGATCAACAGTGTCCATCCTGACACCCCAGGAACTGTTCCCACCACTGCATTTCTGCACCGAGATAGTCACCCAAATCCTCCTGGAGCCACTCTCCATCCTGCCCTGGCCAGGAGGCTACCCAGGCACGATGAGGCCAGTGGCTGCCACTTCGGTGCAAACTGTGCTGGTCTGGTGCTGGATGGGCCATCGCTTTGGTACTTGCCATGCTAGTTTTTGTGCCGTGGGTTTAGTGCCGTCCGTGCTGGGTGTTTGGTGCCAGCCATGCCAGGGTTCTGGTTGTGGCCGTGCCGTGTGATCTTAGTGGCCATACTGAGGGTTTGGTGCCGGACATGCCGCTGCTCAGGCCAGCTCAGGAAGTTTTGCTGCAGTGCAGGAAGTGCCGGGGTGAGAAGCTCCGCTCCCCGCCGGCCTCCCCCGGCCCTCCCCGTGCTGCCGATCGGTCCCACCGCGGTTCTTGTCACCTGCCCAGGTAGGGGGCACGGCTGGCACAGTGCCAGACGTGCCGCACAGGAGCAGGCGGCGGGGGCTGCGGCGGAAAGATTTTTGGGATGGGATCGAGCGCTGCCGGCGCTACCGGGTGCGAGTCTCGCTCTGTCGGCTCCAGCGGGTGTTTCCTGCCCTGGCCTGTGTGCCCACAGGCATTGTTGGTCGCCCAGTTCCTGCTGCGCCGGGGACGGGCGCTCTGCCGCGGAACAGGCGCTGCCTACCCTGGCACGGCACTCCCAAGGCTGTGCACTTGAACTCGGGGGCTGGGATTCCCCCCCGGAGCTGCCCCGGGGCATCTGGGGGTGCATAGGGGTCCCTTGGGAGCTGCATGCAGGACCATGGGACTCGGGATGGGATGCACCTATGGCCTCGCCAGGCGGCGGTGTCTGAGCAGGACCCCCAGGACACAAGGGTGCTCCAGTGGTTTGGGGGGCTCTGGGGTCACCGTGGCAGAGCCCTGGGGGCTGTGCCAGTGTGGGACAGGTGGGTGGCCATCGGGCCCCGGCACCTGGTGTGCCATGATGCACTCGTAACATATAGATGATACGTATGTGTTGGTGCTTGGTAACGACAAAAAGGAATATGTATGGGTGTATGTTTATGTATAGATATGTGTGTGTGTGTATATGTACTTCCCACATAAATCTTGATGCTGTAGTGAATATATGAAGGAGTGTATCTATGCATCCATCTATATGTTATACGTGTATTATATGGATATACTGGGGACCAGTTGAACCCCAAAACTCTGATTTCAACAGTCACTTTAATTGTGTGACCAGGAATATATTGACTATAGGTGGGTTCTTGTTTTGAGAAGATTTTAAAAATAAAGAGCTATCATTTCTCAAGAAATTCTTCCCTTTGAGGGTGGTGAGGCCCTGGCACAGGCTGCCCAGAGAAGCTGTGGCTACCCCATCCCTCGAATTGTTCAAAGACAGGTTGAATGGGACTTGGAGTAACCTGGGATTGTAGGTGTCCCTGCCCATGGCATGAGATAAGCTTTAAAGTCCTTTCCCAACCAAACCATTCCATGGTTCTTTGACTCTTTGGCCAATGCTGCTGCCTGGCCGTGCCCATGGTTGGAGATGCCGTGGTGCAGGACAGCTGGCACGGACAAGGGGTGCATTCAGGAGGGTGAGGGTATGAGTCACCCTATGGTGGGTGGTGGGTCGTGGGTCCTGGCTCTATATGTGGAGCAGCACCTGCTGGGAGCTTGGGAAGCTATCCACACTGGAGCTCCCTGGAGTGATGAGTGACTAGCTAAAGTGCCCTGTGCTGGATCTGAGGGAGCTCCACAGCCCTAGGGTGCTGCTGTTGGCCCCAAACCCATCTCCTGCCCCCTGGGCAGACCTGACCTGGTGCCTGCAGCCAGTGAACATGAAAGGCCTGGGGTTGGAGGCGGGGGGATACTGCTGGCCTGGCCAAGGACTAACAACAGTGGGAGATGCTTGCCCATGTTGGGGCTGATGGTTGCTCATGTCTGGATGATCCTTGCCCATGCTGAGTTGATGCCCACATCAGGGTTATGTTTGCCAATGTGTGGATGGTACTTGCCCACATCAGGGTGCTGCTCGCTGCATCCAGGCTGGGGCCAGGGCTCTTTGCCAGCAGCTGTGAGGCAGCTGCATTGGTCTGCCCTGTCTCTGGGTGGGACTGAGACCCCACCATAACCCCTTGTGGAGGTGGGAGTGCCCACAGGGGAGGGACCTCTGAGAATGAGGGCTGAGGAAGAGCTGGAGCACCCCTGCATATGCAGACAGCCTGGGAGCAGAGCAAGTGACCTGGGCATTTCTGGGGTGACGCCACTCACCCGTCTCCCCTCACTTCCGGCTGTGTTGCCGTGGTCCCTGTCGCTTCCTCCTAGCTGCTTGCAGAGCCATATTGTGGTTTCCTCCAGGCCATGTTCACCTCCGGCTTCTCACCATGCCCCTAACCCTGGGCCACCCCAAGCATTCCTGTGCCAGGAGGTGATAGGATCATCCCAGCCCTGCTGGGTGTGGGATATCTGAGATACTACCTCCCACGGGTTGATGGCAGCACCTGTGTTCAACACTGGGAGCTCTCTCTCACCAGTTCCATCCAGACTTGATGCCACTCTCCCAATGCCAGCAGCGAGGCTGTGAGCCTCTCAGTTTTGGCCACTGATGGCTCAGACCTAGACACCCCACAGAGGCTCCCATGAGCAGTGGATGCTCGTGTCTGCACCCTGGTCATGGGGTGAGGCTGTCAGTGAGGGGGACACCCCCTCTCCATGCCTAGGGGATGATCTAGGGATTAGAGCAGCCCCCCAGGCAGCTGGTGGGGGGAGGGGGGTTGTAGAAAGTGATGTCCAAGGAAGTGATGACAGAAGACTCGTTTTCAGAGGGCTGGGTGAGCTGGGCAGGAGTGGTGGCCTGGGCAGAGGTTTGGCTTTGGGGTGGTGCCTGTGGGAGAGCAGCCCTCTCTGCCCCCCTTAGAAGAGAAGCCTAGATAAAGGACAGCAGACAAGGTGCTGCTCAGATAAGGGACAGCCCATAAGGCACTAGTTTGCCACTTCTCTAATGGCAGAGGTGGCACCAGCCAGACCCTGCCTGGAGCAGGACTGGCATCCTTTGGGCATGGGTGCATGGGGGTGCAGGGGGTGATAGGGCACCCACGCTGCCCCATGGAGCCATGCAGGGGCATGAAGCCCAGGGATGCTCCAGCAGCAGATGATGACATGGAGAGCAGGCAGACCAGTGGGGAAGGTGTTTTGGGGAATTGGGGTGTTATTTCTGCCTGAGCTCTGTGGATGCCCATCCTATTGGTCCCTGGGATGATGGGGCTGGGGGCTAGACAGGACTGGGGCTGAGCCAGAAACCCTCCTGAGAAGTCCCCATCCAGGAGATGGGGGTCGCCCTGGCCTAAGGCTTGTCGTTTCACTGCTGGCCATGGGGCTTGTGCTGCAGCCCCACAACCACACCCCAGGGGGCAAACACCATCCTGAGTGCCTGCAGATGCAGACCTCAGCCAGGCTCTTGCACCTGGGTGCTCCGGCAGCTCCTGCCTGGTGATGTTGGGAGCAGTGCTCCTCCACTGCTCACACTCCCCTGCCCGTGCTCCCCTCCTTCCCTGCCAGCATTCCCTGATGTATGGATGGTTGTGGCTGGTTCCCATGGAAATAGCTGCTGAGAAATGAGGTCAGGCTGACCCAGGGAAAGCCAGCACTCCCATCCTCCCCTGCTTCCTGCTCCAGCCATGGAGAAGTTTCTTCTCCAGCTCACCCTAAGCTGAGGGAAAGCTCTTGTGCACAAGCCATGGTGCTGGGAGGCACATCCCCAGAAACCATGGGGTGCTGATGGCATCCTTAGCCATGGAATCATGGGATCACAAAATGGTTTGGATTGGATGGGACCTTAAAGCTCCTTTAGTTCCACCCCCCTTGCCAAAGGCAGGAACACCTCTCACTAGACCGGGTTGCTCCAAGCCCCATCCCATCTGGCCCTGAACATTTGCAGGCATGGGGCAGTCACAGCTTCTCTTGACAACCTGTCCCAGGGCCTCACCACCCTCAGTGGGAAGAACTTCTTCCCAATATCCAGTCTAACAATCTGTTCCTTCTTGTGGCTGCAGTGGGAGGTAGCTGGGGCAAGGATGGGAATGGTGCCAACATCCAGGTCCCCTGGGGCTCACCTGCCTGGGGCTTGGGGTGGAAATTCTGCCCACTGCCTCTGCCCCCTCTCTGGATTCAGGGATGCTCCAAAGGTACTTCGTATTTTTATACCCTGGAGACACTTCTTAATTTCCTGCCCTTGAAAACACCATTACTGCAGGGGTGTCTATTGATAGCCTGTCACCTTTGAGTCTCAGGAAGGCAGGAAGCAAGGAACAGGAGGTGGGAGTGGCTGAGCCCAGCTGCTCAGGGGCTCTGTGGAGAGGACAGTCCCCATGGTCCCTCTCCCCACTGGTCAAGGCTTTGGGGCTGGGGGAATGAGCCAGGAGAAGCTCCATTTCCAGGATTTCTTGCTGCCATAGCAGCCACCCTGGATCTACGGTGTCCACCCCACCATAAGGAAGCTGGGGTACAGAGCATCCCTAGGACCTCCATCCTGCTCAAGGAACCCTGTGGCCACCTGCAAACTGGCTAAGGAAGTGGCTCTGCCATTGTTTAGACTGGAGGAAAGAAAACAACCTGCTCTGGGATGTGGCTTCAAGGCTGTGGGTGGCTTGGGTGTCCCAGAGTCAGATAACAATCCTAAGCTGTGGAGCACACACAGGGGAGTGACGCTGGATGCCAGGAAAACATTTCCAGGCTAGAAAAGTAGTCGTATAACCCAAGCATAGGAAAGGCTTTGCCATGGGGTCTTAGGAATTGGTTTGTGGGTTTGGGTCTGCTGCGGTTTGGTCTCTTTTGGGGGTCCTCTGTGACCCCTCTGCAGGGGTATCAGAGTTGGGAATTGAGGCAGGGGCTGGCATAAGGCAGTGCTTGCTGCTCTCTCCCACAGCATCCCTGCCAAAGAGGAGGTTCCCATCACCGAAAGAGCACCCAGCGTCACCCTGTCGTCCCTGCCTCCCCTGCTTCACACGAAGACACCAGTCCTGACGCCACCAGCGTTGCCCTCCAAGGCCACCCTTCCCTTCGTGCCAGAGTTTGGTGAGTACAAGGGGGGCCCCTCCAGTCTTCCCATGTCACAAATCTTCCCTTGGAGTATCTGGCTGCCAGTCCATCAGCATCCATCCCACAGGTGCTGTGCCTTCCTTCTTGTCAGTTTGTTCCTCTGTCCTTGTGGCAGTCTCTTTCTTCTCTATTCCCTTTCTTGCCTTCTGAGCTGGAGGTGTCAGAGGTGCAAGACCTGGGCTGGGAGATTTAGGGGGTGTAAGGTCTGAGCAGGGGGCTTCAGGGAAGGGGTGTAAGACCTGGGTTGGGAGTTTCAGGGCATGCAAGATGTGGACTGGGGGTTTGGGTGCCGCCTCTCCTAGGGCAGAGCAAAGGTTTCTGTGCGTGCTAGAAGCACCCACACCCACTCACAGAGGAAAAGTGCACCTATCAGGGGGGTGAAATGCAGATGTCCCTGGTTCTGGGGTCCTAGGACTGTGCCTTTGCATTCCCCAGCCCCATCCTCAGGGTGTCCCTGGGGCTCAGCCAACTGCAGGGAGCAGTGCTGAACTGGGGACCCCCATGAAGGGTGAAAGTTTGGTCTCAGGGTGCAGCCCTGGTTGGACTGTATTTCATCTGGAATAGCTCTGCTGGAAGGAAGAGGAAGAGCTGAGTTGTGTGGGTGCTGGGTGCCTCTCAAGGTCAGCAGCCCTGCAGGAAGCAGCACTGGTTTAACTCAGAGCTGGGGTGTGTTTCAGAAGCTGGGAGAAGCCATGGAAGCTTATCTATTTGTTGGGGGGTGCAGGGATGAAAGCCGCCCCCACCCTGATGGGTTTGGGATGCAGAGTCTGCAGGGGGTTTCTGTGGTGCCAAGGTGAGCTTCTACTTGCACCCCTGAACCCCCTGCAGCCTGGGAGCATCCTCGCCTGCTGCCAGGGCCCAAACATCATCATCTGGGTTGGGGTTTTGGGAGGAATCTGCTCCAGATTCTCAGTGGGATTTGGGAGAGGGTGTCTGCCAAGGCCAGCCTGTCTGGGGCCACTTGTTCCCTGTGGGGTTACAATCCTGACCAGGATTCCTGCTGATGTGTGTGCTAGGTGAGGAGGAACCATCTCTTGCTCCCATTGTTTTCTGGGATCTCATTTCCATGGTGTACAAGCTCGGGAGCTGATAAGGAATGGGAGAGGAGGGAGGGGAATCCACCCTGGAAAACAAGCTGTGGAAAAAGCCCCTGGGAACGCCCAGCAGCAGGAGCTCCCAGGCACAGACACAAGAGCCTGCGTGGAGCCATGGTGCTGGGGCTGGTGTCACCAAGTCCCCTTCTGGCGAGGCCAGGAGTGTCGTGACAGTGCTGGGAGGTGCCACTAGCGGGACTTTGCCCTTTCCCATCTCTTCCCCAAACTCCTTGATAAGACCCTTGTCACAGGGATGGGGTGGTTATTTACCAAGGGCAAAGCAAGGGGAAGCCAGCCATGCCTGCATCATCCTCCCCACAGGCTCCAGGGTAGCAGGGGGAATTGGGACCCCTTGGTCCACCCCAGCTGATTCCCAGCATCTTCCCTCTCCTTTGTCAGATGACTCAGACTACGAGGACTCGGCGTGGGAGGAGGAATTAGCCAGACCGACGGGGGAGATGGCCAAGGTTGGTCCCACCATGGGGTTGGAGGTGGGCAGGAGCTAGCAGGGTGACTGGCCTAAGGACATGTACCAGCCTTGGGATGCTCCAGAGATACTGATTAGGGCTGGAGGAGCATGTAGGCCGTGGCTCTAGGGGGGGAGATCTGCCTCACTGAGCACCCACTGGGTCTCCCATGGGGGCTGGAACCCCCGGGTTTCCAGGGAGCACCCACTGTGCCTCCCATGGGGGTTGGAACCCCAGAGCTGGAACTGGGTTCTTCAGTGTCCTTAGGAAATATCTATCAGGTCTTTCAGTGGTGCTGGAACTCGAGGGTCCCTAGGGAGCACCTACCAGGTCTCACCCCAGTGTCCCCAGGAAGCATTCATTGGGTCCTCTGGGGTCTCTGGGGAGCACCCACAGCTGTGCAGCACCCTGCCACACTCATGTACCCAGAGTGTGTGCTAGTAGACATCCCCAGCACTGCATCTTGAATGTAAGCCCTGGATTGTGAATTTCTATCTGCCTCCCTTGCTCTCTGGGGTGGGAACGGATGGATTTGAGGAATCCCAGAAACTGCAGAGCCCCCTGAGCACCTGAATCCCCCATCTGCCTTTGCTTGGGAACACCAGGGCCGAGGAGGCGATGCTAGATTTCTCATGAAGCTCCGACATTTTTAGATGCTATAAATAACCATCCTGGTGTTCAGCTCCTCCCTTGACTGCACTTCCCTCTCTCTGTGAGCCCCAGCATGTGTCTTCCTGGGCACCCTGGCACCCGTTGAGCTGGGGATGGGCTGGCATGGCATTGTGTCCCCTCTCCTTCCATCCACCCTGCACCCTCACGGTGCAGTGGGGGCACCAAGGAGACCCCATGTGTCACCTGTGTGTGTCTCTACAGGAGGATGCTGAGCCTAGGATGGGACGACCCCGGTCCCTGCGTTTCAACAGCCTCTTCAGTGAAGATGAGTTTGGTGATGACCACCCCAATGCACCCCCTGCCAAGTAGGAGCTTGGCTGCCGTGCTGTGTGCAGGGGACATGTGTGTGAGGCTGCTGACATGCTGTGTGTGTGTATAGGCAAGGGATATGTGTGCATGTACCAGGGGGTGTTTTTGTTTGTATGGGGGGGTATGAGCACAGGCAGAGTGCTCCTGTACGTGGCAGGGCAAGTGAGTGCACAGGTCGGGGCTTCTTGTGTATGCACAGCTCCACAGTGTGCACACACACGGGCACACAGAGGACCTGTGCGTGGGAGCATGTGAGTGTGTGTGAGCAGAGAGCAGCTCTGTGCGTCACTGGGTTGGGGCTGCAGTCTTGGGGGTGCCCCTGTCCCTGCTGCCAGAGCTGGGGCTCAGGTCTGGGCTGTCCCTGGCGCTGGGGGACATGTCGGGACCCCAGTGAGAGGACTGTCCCCGGTGTCCCCGCTTGCATACCAGCTGGCCTGCATTGCCTGTGCCTCAGGGAAGGTCACAGGAAGGCTGAAGCATGCTGGGGAGCCTCAGCCCCTCCCAGGACCCACCAGCTCTTAATTCCCTCCCTCGGCTCCTCATCCCCAGTGGTGGCAGCAGCTGGAGTGACAGGGACCCCAGCCTGCACCCGCCTGCACCCGATGCCTTCCCTGGCAGCAGCCCCGGCACACTCAGTGACAGCATGGAAGGCAGCAGTGCCACCAACCCGCTGTCACCCACCATCAGAGCAGGGTGGCTGGACAAGAACCCACCACAGGGGTGAGTGATGTACTGGGGGTCCCTATGTGACATGGAGGGGTGATTGTCCCCTCCTTTTCTCACCTGTAATTCCTGCTTATGGGGGTGTACTTTAGCTTTGGTGAAAATCCATCGCTAGGGGTTCCTTCCACTCCCTTCTAACCTGTGATTTAGGTTAGAAACACCCATGTTTTGTGGAATAGCCTTTCTCAGAGCAGATGCCACCAGCTTGGCTGAGAAGGGTAGACTGCAGCTCGAGCTTCCTCTCAGACTCTGCATCACTGGGAAAAGAGCTGCTTTTCCTCTGGGGGAGCCCTGGAATAGCAATGACCACAAGAGAAGCTGTCAGGGATGAGATGGGGTATCTGGGCTGACCCATGCGTTTGGGATCGCTGAGGTTGATGCAGGCGGAGGTGGTGATGGCCTCTGTCCCATGGGATGGCAGCCCCAAATCCTGGGCTCATGGTGGAAAGTCAGACTGGTGCAACAGTAAAACAGGAGAAGTGCTGGGCTTGTGCCTGTGTGCTCCAGGGTGAGCGAGCCAGGGAGTCATGGGGTGCCCAGTGATCCCCCAGGGAGTCTAGTGAACCCAGTGAGCACAACCAGCACAGTGTGCACAAGGAGCCCACTCAGAGAGCCCCTACACTAGCTGGGAGACAACAATCAAGCAGGAGATGTGACGGATGTTTGGGGGCTTCTTAATCTGGGCTCCGAGGAAGCCCCAAGGCAGCAGTTCCACTGAGGAGGAGGAAGCTCAGCTGTTTTCAACAGAGCAGCCGTGCTGCTGGGGAAGTGAGAGCAGCTGGAAGGTCCCTGGGAAGCTGCTCCAGCAAATCTTTCCTGAGTAAACAAGCCCTTGAGCAACCATGTCCCTGCTGCCACACCAGCAGGAGGGGACCTGGGGGTTTAATGCTGGTAGAGGGCTGCATGGCAGGGCTTGCTGGAGCTCTGTTGGAAAGGGCTTGGCTCCTCCTGCAGCCCTAATGCTGAAGGGATGGGCTGAAGAGTGTCCTGCCTTTTCCTGTGGTGCATGGTTTGTCTGCATCCTCAGCTGGGGAGGGCAAAGGGGTCTCTGGTGGGCTCTCTTCCAGCCCTCAGAGGGTCTTGCGTCTCATCAGTATCCCCATCCTGACAGAGATGCATAGCTTCTCCCTCTGCTCCGGTGCCACTGACTCCTCCTGGAATGTGTCTCCTGGATTGAATCCTGCCTGGCTGTTAAGGGCAGCCCTTGTTCTCAGCTCCATGTTTTAATTGGTGCCTGGAGAAAAGCATGAAGTTCTCATTGCTATCCCCAACAGCAACATGAGGGCACCAGGAGAGGGCACAGGATCAAGGGCTGGGGACTTAAAGGGCTGTCCGGGACAGGCCTCTTATCCCTGTGCAGGATAGAGGACTGGGGATATAGCACCAGATCAAGGATTGGGGACACAGGGCAGAATGGAGGACTGGGGGCATCGAGGGCTGGGGACACGGCACATGATGGAGGGTTGGGGACATCTAGGGCTGGGGACACAGGGCAGGATCAATGCCGAGGTGGCCCCAGGCTTTTGGCAACTGGGGCGTGAACACACAAGCAGAATCATCCTGAGTTCAAGGGCATCCCCTCCAACGGGTCCCTCCGGTCCCCTGCCAGGTCCTACATCTACCAGAAGCGCTGGGTGAAGCTTGATGCTGACTACCTCCGCTATTTTGACAGTGACAAGGTGGGTGGAGAAGATGGATCTGGGGGTTTGGGATGAGAAGGTGGCAGAGGAGCAGCCCCAGCAGGGCTCCCTGGGAGAGCCCTTCCCCTCCCTCTGGGCATCCCAACTCGGAGACGTGGCTGTGCCAAGGGTCAGTATCCCAGGGAGCAGCCATGGCTGGGTGCTGGGGATGAGATGTGGGAGGCTCAGCCTCCTGGACATTGGAGCTGGAGCACTGGGAACCTGGGGCACTAACTGCCCCGTTTCCCTGAGGCCACAGACATAAGCAGTGTGTCTCCCCCATCCCTGACCCAGGATACGTACTCTAAGCGGCTCATTCCCGTCTCCTCAATCTCCCGTGTCTCCAGTATCGGGGACCAGAAATTTGAGGTTGTCACCAACAACCGCAACTTTGTGTTCCGGGCTGAGAATGATGGTGAGTGACAGGGGTCCCTGTTCCCCAGCTGCTCTCCCTTCCCAGCACAAGGGATGCATCCCATTGGCTCCTGGGCCCAGGCTGATCCTGACCCGTCTCGCTTCTGGCCCCACAGCAGACCGCAACGAATGGATATGGACCCTGCAGCAGATTGCAGAGGAGCAGAAGGGCAAAGCTCCAGAGAGGACATCGATATCCTCAGCCACCGACAGTGCCACTGAGCTACCAGATAAGAGTGGCTTCCTGGAGCTGCGGGGCTTTAAGCACAAGCTCTTTGTGGTGGTGGCCAGGGACAAAGTGTTCCTTTACAAGAATGCGGAGGTGGGTTGCTGGAGGGGCTGTGGGACTATGGGGGATGCTGATGCCATTTCAAGGGGCCTCCTTCCCTTTGCAGTCCCAGCCCGAGCAGAGCAGCAGTGAGCCAGGGCACCCAGGCCTGCCATCCCTCAAATGGGAGCAGCACAGAAGCCACAGGGTGCTGCCCCCTGAGCCCTCCCTCTCTGCTGGCTCTGAGCCTTGAGATCCCCCAGGAGCATCACACCCACTGTAGCTGCTTCCAGAGTCTGTGGTGCCTGAGGTACCCCCAGGATGAGAGCTGGGCAGGGAAAGGACAGAGTTACCCCAGTTCTCAGGCACTGGATCCCATTATCCATCCCACCATCCTCCCTTGCCCACTCTCCCCCACTAGGACTATCGGCTGAGGATTGGCATCACCTACATTGAGATGAATGTGGGGAACGTCAAGGAGGTGGATCGCCGGGGCTTTGACCTCACCACACCATACAGGATCTTCAGGTGAGCCCAGGGTGGGGAGGGGGTGCTGGGGGTGCTGCCCACCCCGAGCCATGGTATATCTCATCGCCATCCCTCCTGGCAGCTTCTCTGCTGACTCAGAGCAGGAAAAGGAGGAATGGGTGGAGGCCATGCAGCAGTCCATCACTGAGGCACTCTCCAACTCGGAGGTGGCCGAGAGGATCTGGGCAGTGGAGTCCAACCGCTTCTGTGCTGACTGTGGCTCCCCCAAACCCGACTGGGCCTCCATCAACCTCTGTGTTGTCATCTGCAAGAGATGTGCAGGTACCCATATCCAGAGGGGCACAGATGGGGATCCCTGGGGACCCCCAGAAGTTTGGGGTCCCTAATGGCTTATCTCACTGGCAGGGGAACACCGGGGATTGGGCCCTGGCATCACCAAAGTCCGGAGCCTGAAGATGGACAGGAAAGTGTGGACTGAGGAGCTGATTGAGGTAGTGGCACAGACCAGTCCCAGAAAGCCCTTTTGGGGGCAACACCCTGTTCCTCTGCATTGTGGAGCTGCTGGCTGTGGGCTGAGGGGTGCTGGAGCACGGCAGGGGTCTTCCAGGCTGATTCCAGCCCCTTGGGGGCCACCATGGTGTGGCTGGGAAGAGGACCCTCAGCAGCCTGTCATTCTGTCCCTGTGGACCCCCGGCAGCCAGTTCAGCATGCCGGCGAGGACAAGCGGCACTTTATGTGCCACAGACAGATGGTGTCTCTTTGTCCGTGGGGACATGGCTGTGGAGCGGCTGGAGTGGCTGTGGGGCCGTGGCTGTGGGATTGGAGCGGGGCCAAGGGCAGAGCAGTCCGCCGGAGCGGTATGGCCGCCGGCGCGGAGGAATGTGTCGGCGCAGCCAGGGCCGGGAATGGGTAGGCGGGGGGAGCTGGGATTCATTTCAAGACCTAACCTGGCAGCCATTTCCCGCCGGCAGAGCCTGGCTGGCTCCGTTCTTCCCATCGATCCTGCTCAGATCCTGCATTCCTGCTTGGCGTCCCACCCGCGCAGCCCCCGCCTCCAGCATTGCCTGCTCCCTGAACTCCCAAACGCTTCCAGCTGCTGCCTGCGGCTGCTCCCTTTCCCCTCCCCTCTCTGGGAACGCTGCCTGAAACCACCCCAGCATCTCCAGGGCCCCAGCTCTCACCGCCCCTCCTCGACTCTCGCATGCACCCATTCCACCCCTGAGAACTGCGAGGTGCTGGCAGACTCCTGTGGGTACTGAGGTGATGTGAGTCTCCATGATAAACCTCTTAATGGCAATTGCTCAGCTGTGGGTAGTGGGGTGGCAAGGGGCCACCAAAAGCACTTTGAATCTGTCCCCATGGATACTGAGCACCACTCCACCTCCCACAGCTGGGTGCTGCTTTCCAGATGTGATTTTTCTGGGGCAGGAAGGGGAGTTGGCAGCTATGGGGGCTGTCAGATGCTGCATGCCTGCACTGGGTGGGTGCACCTGCACCCTGCCCTCTCCCACTCCCTGCACTCCTCAACCACCCATGCTCTTCCTGCACCCCAGTGTTCCCCCAGGGCAGCAACCTGCCCCCAGCAAAGCCTCCCCCCATGCCCCGGCAGTATTGTCACATTGGCATCTCTTTGTCCTTGTCCCCACAGCTCTTCCAGCAGTTTGGCAACATGATGGCCAACCAGTTTTGGGCTGCAAATGTGCCTCCCAGTGAGGCCATCAGCCCCACCTGCAGCAGCCAGGAGAGGAGGCGCTTTGTCATCGCCAAATACCGGGAGGGCAAGTACCGCCACTACCACCCACTCTTCGGCAACCAGGAGGAGCTTGACAGGGTCAGTGGCCCCCAGGGATGGGCACCCGCCTGAGGGTTCTGCCTGGGTGCAAAGTGGTGCTGAGCTGTGGTCCTGAGGCTCTTTGGGGGTGAAGTCTGTGTCCAAGCAGACTGCCTGCCATCCCTCCCTGCCTATATCCCTGCCTGTATCCCCCCAGCCCCCACTGCACACCCTGTGTCCTCACTGTGCACCCCAAGCCAAAGCCTGGGGTCTCTAGGAGGCATGAGCCAGCTGTGGGGACAGGGTAGCATCCCTGCCATGGGGCATAACCAGCTTCATGTCCAGCCTGGAAAGCCTTGTCCAAGATGGGATCTCCCTACCACAGCCAGGCAGGCCCTTAGGGTTTGCCTCTCCCTGGCTTGGAAATTGTTTTGGGGTCAAGCTCTGGGCTGGATGAGGCTTAGGGAAGCTGGTGCTGGGGGCACACCCCAGTTGAGGCAGCTTGACATCCCTCCCCAGGAGTACCTGGCCAGCACTCCTAATCACCAGCCATGGCAGCCATTCCCGCTGCTGGCAGAGTGCCAGAATAGAGCGTCATACAGGGAATATTGCCCAGGGAACACCATCCTGGTGTTCTGACTGCTGACCCTTGCCTCCTGCTCTGCCATGGCTTCGCTCCTGCCATGGCTTCTGCAGTGTTTGCACAAGCGGTAGGGGTACATGAGGGGCCCGGTCGGCCAAGGGAATTCGCATGTGGGCTTGTTTGTTTTCCTACTCTGCCTCGGCCGGGCCGGCCCGCCCCGCTGCCGTATGACTTCACCCCGGCTCCTTAAGGGAGGGATTCGCTGCCGGCTCCAAACTTTTTCTCCCAGTTTGAGCCTCCTTTGTTCTGACCAGGCGGCTGGGAGGCGGCCGGGAGGCGGCCAGGGGTCCGGCAGCTCACTGCACTCACCCGGCTCCTTTTGCTGGGGGTCTCCTCCTCCTCCTCGGTGGGAGCCATCAGCTTCACCGCTGGCCTCCTGGCTCTGCTGCAGGCTCTGTGTGCGGCCGTCACCACCAGTGACCTGGCAGAGACGCAGGCTCTGCTCTTCTGTGGGGCATCGGTGACCTGTGACACCGGGGACCCCCAGTGCCCAACGCCCCTGGCCCTGGCTGAGAGAAGCGGGCAGCGGCTGCAGATGGAGTTCCTGCTCCACAACAAAACCTCAGGTAAGGGCTGACCCCCTTGAAGCTCCACCATGGGCTCACACCCACTGACAACATTCCCGGAGTTGCTGCTGGGGTGTTCTGGGGGACACAGCTATGTTTTGGGCTGGTCCCAGCTTTCTGGCAAGAGGCTCGCCATCTGCTGGCACTGTCGGGGGTCTTTGTACCCTGTGAGAGGGAAGAGAGGCTGTGGAGCACCCCTGCACCCCTGGGGGCTCAATCCCAGCTGGGAACACAGGTCTGGAGCCCGTCTGGGGATGCCAGCTGATGTTGCAGGCACTGGAAGGAATAGGAGAGAATATTCCCACACCATCCTGGCATGCTGTGGGCATTCCAGGCAGCTTCAAGGGACGTTCCTCTGTCAGATGGGCAGCCCCCACCTCCAGCATGTCCCTGGGGCTGGAGGGCTGACCCCTTAATGACCAGTCCCATTCAGCTGTATGTGCACCCCTGCCCCATTCAGGAGGGCTGATGGCTCCCATGGGATCTGCACCCTAATACAGGCCTCAGGTGGGTGGGCAGGAGCACTTGGGAAGGTGGAACAGAAGTGTGAGGGCCTGGCCAGTACCTGCCAGAGCTGTCACCTCCCCCCTTGCCTCTGCAGCCAAGTCTGTCATGCGGAAGTTGGAATTTGCCCAGGTCTGGGGCTGGCCCAGCTCTTCCTGACATGTCAGCACTAAAGGTGTCTGGGGGAGCTGCGAAGCCCCCCAGGCCACCCCAGTAAGCCAGAGAAATCCAAAGCTTGGGCTCATACTGGTGGGGCCAGCAATCTCCAGTGTCCTGGGATTGCTGGGGTGGGTGAAGCAGGGCTGGACTGGGAGAGCAGGGATCTGCCTCATCCTGGATTCCCCATCACTAGAGCTCCAGGCACCCTACACTCTGACCTGGGTGTGATTTAGGGATGTACCTTCATCCTATCTCTGCTTCATTCTGGAGGAAGTAGGGGTTGTGTCTTGCCGGCAAGGTAGGGAAAAATCGAAGCAGGGGACATGACTGTGATCAGATGAGACAGTGACAGAGCCCTGGGCTGTTATTTCAGCTGCAGGACTGTGATGCTCTGCCCTGCACCTCCTGCAGAGCAGCAGGGTTCTGGGACAGCCTGGGAATGACCTCAGTGGTGGGAGAGCCTGGACCTCACCTCCCCACATTGTTCCCATCCAGTCCCATCTCAGTGCTTAGGGAGGGGCTTTGGGGAAGACTCAGGATGTGGGATGACTCCCAGGCAGCCCTGGATTTGGATACCAGCACTGTTCCTTGCACTCCAGCTGTGCTGTAGTGGGGGCTTGGGGTGCAGCCTGTGAGATGCTCCTTGTGCTGAGATGGAGAAAACCCAGCTGCCTTTTGGGGCTGGGGAAGGACAGCAGCTCCCCATGACAGACTGATCTCCTGCTTGCAGAGCCGCCACGCCTGGAGATGGTGTGCAGTGAGGAGAAGCCCTACTCTGTGCACCTGCCCTCCATTACCCACAGTGGCTTCCTCTACAAGACCCCCTCCATGGTCAAGCCCATCAGTGAGCGGAAGGGCCCAGAAGGTACATGTGTGAGACAGGGAAAAGGGAGCTGGGAGATTCATAGCACTTTCCCCTGAGAGGGGAAACTGCACCCTCCCCTGTTCTCTCCGGCATTGAAAAGGTGGCGGAGAAGTGCAGCATCACCTGGTAGCCTGGTTTGAGGGGTGATCACATCAGATGGGACCCAGTGGGTGCTGCTGGAGTGCTCAGGCTGGTTTAGTGGGTGCTGGGGGGGTGAGCCAGCGCTCAGGGAGGCTGCTCAGTGCTCTCCTGTGCTGTGCAGAGTTCAGCCGGCGGTGGTGCACGCTGCAGGATGGTGTGCTCAGCTACTACGAGAACGACCGTAACACTGTGCCCAACGGCGAGATCAGGGTGGAGGAAATTGTCTGCCTGGTGAACAACCCACTCCATGCCCATGGGTAAGGCTGCACTCCCCTGGAGCACCCCAACAGCCCCTCCATTCCTGCAGGGCCTGGCACAGCTGCAGTGGCCCCATGAGGGGTGGCATGAGGGGACTGTAGTCCCCAACCCTGCCAATGGCCCCTGAACATATGGCTTTGCAGGGATTCTGTGTAAGTAATTTGCAGCCCCTTTGGAGCATCTTTCCAATACTTTTGTAACACCTTTGTGACCTCTTTGTAGCTGCTTTGTAGCTGCTTCAGTTTCCCTCTGGAACCCCGATCCAACTCCTTTGTAACCATTTTGTGGCCCCTGTGCAGTCCCTATGTCCCCTGTTGGAATGTGTCTGGCAGCACAAGGATGCTGGAGTGCCCAGGGCCATGGTGGGGGGGCTCCCACATTAGATCAGCCATTATCAGAGCCACCAGCAGCCATGCAGCAGGATGCTCCCACCCCTGGAACACCCCTATTGCCCACCCAGCTCTATCCCACCCCTGTGGGCACCCAGGCTCCCCTTTTCCTCCCTTCTGAAGGATTGAGAGCACGTTTGAAGTGTACACTGAGGCAGATCGACTCTATCTCTTCGGGCTGGAGAACCCTGACTCTGCTCGAGAATGGCTCAAGTCTATTGCCAAGGTGGGATGCAGGGGTCTGGGGTGGCCCTGGGTGCTGGTAGCAACTGGACGCAGGGATGCTGATGGATTCCTCTCCTCCCTGGCTCAGTCCTTTGTCCACCCCTGTGCCGAGGAGCTGCTGGCACTAGACTTTGAGCGGCTTGGCCGACTGCATTACAAAGGGGGTCTCACCCTGGAGCGTGCCCAGGAGGGCTGGTTTGCCCTGATCGGCTCCACACTCCATGTCTGCTCTGAGGATGGCCATCGGCAGGAGCCTCTCCAGCTGCGCAAGCTCCAGGAACTCTGTGAGTACCCCTGCCCTGCTGGCAGGACCCCTGGCTGGGAGGGAGGCGTGTCCCCCAAATCCTGCCCTAGGGTGCACCTAGCTTTTGGTGGGAGTCTGATGGGTATTGCTCCTGTGGAGCTCAGTGTCCCCTGAATAAGAGGGCATGCAGCTACTCTTCCCCCTCTCCATCCTCTTCCCCATCTCTGCTTGTCCTGTTTGGACTGGAGCGTTGGCAGAGCCTCCCACAGCATGTGGGTCTAGGGGAGCTGTGGCACCTCATGTTCCCATAGGTGATGGGCTCCCTGCCTTGCTTTCCAGCCATCCAGGGGGACCATGAGGTTCTGGTGCTGGTGGAGAGGAGGAGGTAAGAGGGTGAGGGAGAGGGGGGCCCCCAAGCCAAATACCCCTCCTTGTTCTGGAGTGTCTTTACACTCCCAGCCATGACCCTAGACCCCCAAAATTGAGTTGGGATCACCTGCAGGCCCCCAGGGCCAGCCTTCCTGGGGGTTGCAGACATGCAGTGGGGTGTGGGGGAACACCTAGGCTCCTGCTGAGCCCAGGCCTGCTGGCAGGACACTGTACATCCAAGGGGAGCGGAAGCTAGATTTCCTGGGCTGGGTCCACGCCATCCAGAAGGCTGCAGGCAGCTCGGGAGACACCTTGTCGGAGCAGCAGATGACGGAGTCGGACGTCCCACTGCTGGTGGACCGCTGCATTGACTACATCACTCAGTATGGTATGGGTCAAGTCCTGGGATGCTGGCAGGGACCAGAGCATGGCATTCAGGTCACCCCACTGGTGTGGCGTGGCAGGCTGAGAACCCTACATGCTTGTGATACATTTCCCTCTGTCCCTGAAGGTCTGCTCCCGGTCTGTGGGAGGGCTCCATTTCTAGCAGGGCTTTGGCTCCAGTCACAGGAACACCTGGGGGATGGGATACTCTGTGGCAACTAGCAGTGTTTGATGGGGCGCTGGTGGGCCAGGAGTGGGGTCTGTCTCTGGCAGAGAGCTCTCATTCCCACTGGTTCCATCACAGGGCTGACATCTGAGGGAATCTACCGCAAGAGTGGGCAGAACTCCAAGACCACCAGCCTTCTGGAGGTGCTGCAGCGGGATGCGCGCCGTGTCCGCCTGAAAGAGGGCGAACACCAAGTGGACGATGTGGCCAACACCCTCAAACGCTTCTTCCGTGACCTTGGGGATGGGCTCTTCACTCGGCGGTGGGCCCCAGACTGGCTGTGGGCAACGGGTGAGCCTTGGGGGCTGCTTGGGGCTGGCAGGAGGAGGGGCACGTGCCCCATTGGACTGTGCAGTTCTATTTGTTCTGCCCCGTTCTGTGCAGCCTATTTGTCCCCTTCATGGGTTGGAGAAACATGTCTGGGCTCCACATGTTCCCCTGGGCTGGGGTCTCAACTGGTGGGTGGGGAGTGGAGTGTGTTCATGCTGCCCCTGTACAGACTCATACTTTGGCAAGGGTGGGGCTGAGCCAGGGGAGACAGCCAGATCCCCCTTCCCTTCTGGATCTGCTCACTGAACACTGGGGATAGGTGCACCCAGCAGAAAAACAGACACAAGCTGTGGCCCCATGGAGCCGGGATGCTCCAGCCTTATGATGTTCCAGCTCCGTGGAGCTGGGATGCTCTGACCCCGTGATGCTGGGATGCTCCAGTCCCGTTATGCTGATATACTCTGTTCCCATGAATCCGGGGTGATCTAGCCCTGCAGAGCTGAGATGCTGTGATCCCATTGAGCTGGATTGCCCTGGCCTCACAGGTCTGGGATGATTCAGCCCCATAAGGCAGGTGTGCTATCACCCCATGGCCCTGGGATTCTCCAGCTGTAGGATGCTCTGCCTTGGAACTGGCAGGTTCCGGCCGCATGGAGCTGAGATGCTCCTTCCCTATTCAGCTAGGGTGCTCCAGTGCCATGGAGATGGGATGCTCTGGCTGCATGGAACTGGAGTGCTTTGGCTCCATGATGCTGGGATTCTCCAGCCCCATGATGCTGGGTTACTCTGGTCCCATAATTCTAGGATGCTTCAGCTCTGGCATGCTCTGGCTCTGCAGACCTGGAATGTTCTCTGGCCTCACGGATTTGGGATGCTCCATCCCTGCATTGGGACAGGAGAGAGGAAGTGAAGTCTGTAGAAGGGATGGTGTGGCCTTGAGCCCTAATTTCCAATTTGTGCTCCTCCATGTTCCTTCTCTCCCTCTGGCAGCGCTGGAGGATGAGGAGGCAAAGGTTGGCGAGTACCGGCAGCTCCTGGCTGCCCTCCCTCCGGTGAACCGGGCCACACTGAAGGCGCTCATCAATCACCTCTTCCGGTATGGCATTGACCCGTTGGGCATCAACCTCTCCAGTGTGGGTCCTTGGTGGCTCTGGGGTGTGGGAGAGCCTTCATCCTTTGGCTCCTGTCCTCAGCAAGGATAGGAGAGGAGTTTGGGGTCAAGCTGTGCCTGATGCCAAACATGGTGTCCTCCATGGGGGTTGAAGGGAGGGGTCCAGGGGAGGCTCTGGGACAGGAATCTTGACAGAGTTCCCCACAGGGTCCAGTGCTTCTCTGGGGAGAACCAGATGAACACACACAACCTGGCCATTGTCTTCGGGCCCACACTCTTCCAGACGGATGGGAAGGACTACAAGGCAGGACGTGTGGTGGAGGACCTCATCAGTCACTATGTGGAGATCTTTAACGTAGGTTCACCCCTGGGTCCCAAGTGTGTGGACATTCACAGGGAATGGAGAGGTGGAAAGAGGAGGAAGTCAGGTCTGCTTTGTCTTTGGACATCTTGGATTGGGGACAAGGGGAGAGAGGACCATGTCTTTTCAAACCTTGGAAACCCGAAGCCTGGAGCCAGGATGGTCTGGTCAGTCCTGATGGCTTCTCTTCCCTGGCAGGTCAATGACCAAGAGATGAAGAAACAGCAGGATGAAATCACAGCCATCATGAAGATGCGGGAGGCATCATCCAGTGGAACACAGGTGAGTCCTGGGGACGTCTCCTGGGGCCCCCAGTGTTTACTGTAGCATCTCCTGGACATGCCCTGGGAAATGGATGTCCACACTGGTGGGGGGGGATTTCACCCACACATGGGAAGCTGCAGGTTGAAGCACTTTACTGTTGCCCTCCAGCAAGCTGGGGACTTCATCTGCACTGTCTACCTGGAGGAGAAGAAGACAGAGACAGAGCAGCATGTCAAGGTGAGTGGTTGGGCAGAGGGTGAAGTGGGGACAGGGGTCCCCTCGTTGTATGTCCAAGCCTCTGTGGTGGCATGGGGACTCACGCTGAGCTGGTACCTCTGTGGTGTGAGGATGGAAGGGCCCTGGGCACTGACTGATGGAGACTTGCCCCCTCCCTCTCAGATCCCAGCCACGATGACAGCTGAGGAGCTCACCTTTGAGATCCTGGACCGGCGGAAAATTGTCATGAAGGAGAAGGACTACTGGAGCTGCTTCGAAGTGAATGAGAGGGAAGAGGCAGGTTGGTGCAGGGGCATGAGGGAGTAAGGATGGGTATGGGGATAGAGATGGGAATGGATATAGGGATTGGTATGAAAAATCTCCCCTTGTGATTGCACCATGGAGCAATCTGGGATGAGCTCCAGGTGCTCAGGAGAGGACAGTTGATTACCTCATCCAGCTTGCACATGGCTGAGTACTGCAGATGGGCTGGAGTTTGGGCCAGAACGTCTGTCTGTATCCTTAGGAGTTCAGGTGCTGTTGAGGCTTGATGGGGGGAGGTGTCCAGGTTCTCCAGCCACCAAAGTGAGCAGCCCTATGTTGGCCATAGGCAGCAGCAAGGGAGAGATCAACAGTAGCAGGATGACACCCTCGTCCTGCCTGCTGGTGCCTTCAGCTCCTGCTGCCAGTGGGTGGGAGTCAGTCTTTTCTAGGTAACAAGTGACAGGACAAGAGGAAATGGCCTCAAGTTATGCCAGGGGAGGTTTAGACTGGATATTTGAGAAAATTCCTTCAACTAAAGAGTTGTTCAGCACTGGCACAGGCTGCCCAGGGCAGTGGTGGATTCACTGTCCCTGGAGAAATTGACAAGACCTGTAGATGTGTCACTTGGGGACAAGTTTAGTGGCAAGACCATGTCAGACCCTCAGGACACAAGTGTGACCCTCTCTGGATGGGAGCTGGCCCTGGGTACACTTCCTGAGACCTGCCTGTCTCCTGACTGACAGAGCGGCCCTTGCATTACTCGGAGAGAGTTCTTCCCATCCTGCACTGCCTTGGGACAGAGAGTTACCTGGTGGTGAAGAAGCAGATGTCCATGGAGAACATGCTCATCTACCTTGGTGAGAGGCAGGGGCCATGGTTTAGGCAGGGAGAGAATGAAGGGGATGGGATGGGATGGGAGGGGATGGGATGGGATGGGATGGGATGGGATGGGATGGGAT